>CAJPDP010480153.1:0-10295 GCA_905336975.1 Bombina variegata variegata
ATTGACGTAAGGGGATATGCGGTGTGGAAAATTCGCAGAAAAAAAGTGAGCGGTACACCTGTACCTACCTGACTTGTAATACCAGCGGGCGTTAAAAAGCAGCGTTAGGACCCCTTAACGCTGCTTTTTAAAGCTAACGTCAAACTCGTAATCTAGCCGATTGTTTTTTAAAAAAAACTTTAAAAGGACAGTCTAGTTCTTTTTTAAAAAAAACTTTAAAAGGACAGTCTATTCGAAATGAAACATTCATGATTTAGATAGGGCATGCAATTTATTTATTTTTTTCAATATTTATTTATTAATAATCCGAAGCATTTTGTACAGAAAAAGGAAATCCAAACTAAAATTTAGATTCAAACATATTACATAACAAAAAAGAAAAAAGAAAAAGTTCTAACATAGGAATCTGCAGTTGTAATTATCATTTACCCTTAAAGATTCATATTTCAAAACAATACATTATATGTCAAACATGAATTTTGTTACGATGCTTCAGACATTATATTATACCTCAAATAAAACCTACAAGAACAACAAAAAAACTCTCTCCCTCCCACTCCGTCTCTCCATTGTATTGGCCCAACAACTAACTAATCTGGAACAGGTTTTAATTACCATTGTCAAATCAAATGTTTAACTTATATGGCAGAATCCTAATATGACAAATGGCCGTCTTTATAGAATTCTCAATTGGCTTCCATAAAAGCTAAAGTAGCCAGGGTTTGTTTTTGGATTTTACGGGGAAATAGTTTGATTAAAGGGTTCCAATTTTTAAAGAGGTCTTGGCCCCTCTGTATTATATGATTCAAAGACTAATTGTTGAAGAAGCAAGTTACGAAAGCTGGAGAAACTCAGCAAAAGGGGGTCTTTCCAGTTTTTCAAAACCAGAAGTCTGGTTACCATGATTAAGATGTTAAGACTCCTAATATTGTTTGGTTTAACCGCTTCTTGATTGGAATGTATAAGAAAAATTACGTGATGGATTTTAAAATTATCATGATAGAGCTTTCCATACCAATGATTGACTTTGCCCCAGAATTGGTTTATTTTCAGACAGTAAAAAAAACATATGCAAAATGTCAGCCTTTTCCAGATGACATTTTGGACAATGATGGTCTGTACCTAAAGAGAATTTAGACAATTTAAAAGGAGTAAGATATGAGTTCTGTATTAATTTAGTATGTTATTCTTTCCAATTAGCTGAAATATTTAGTTTCTCTAGAGCAGAAAAACTGTGTTGGATATTCGCTAGTTCAAACCAGGGGGAAATGTTGAGACCAATAGGTAAACATTTTTTGTAAGTGTATTTGTCCCTGTTTGGCAAGCATTGTATTATATACGAGAGATATTGAGAATTTACCTGATACAAATTTTTTAATACATTCATTAATTTCAGACCATTGATAAGAGGAATCCAATTTATTTAGACTCTGGCTCTTATTCAGACCATTGATAAGAGGTTCCAATTTTGCAAATTGACAAAGTGACGTAATTGAAAATATGCAAATAGGTTGGATCTGGGGAGCTCAAACGAATTTATTACATTGTTAAAAGAGACAATTTGTCCAGAGGAAGAGACTAATTGATGAATATACTTGAGTCCTTTACAGGCCCAAAACTCAAATACAGCGCAAATGAATTAAAGGGGAGAACTCCTGGTTCCCTTAAATCGGCAGAAAAACTGAAAATCTATAATCTATATTTAGAGTTCAACACATTTTTTGTCATGCAATAATAATATTTTTAAAGGACAGCAAATTGGATATGTTCGCCGGAAGTTTTTCCACTGAACAATGAAGAATAGATTTTAAAGAAAAGGGAGAAATCAGCGTACTCTCTATCTCGAAGGACTTTACTTGATTCTGTGAGCCAATCCAAAGCAATCTTAACTAGGGTGGTAAGATTAGAAAGTTTGATGTCAGGAAAAGCGAGCCCTTCGTTTACTTTTTTTGACAAAGTTTCGAAATTGAGATAAGCGCTTTGTGACCCTTCCAAAGAAATTGCGAACAAGCCGAGTAAAACTACCAGATCTCTTGATTAGAGATAAAAAGAGGCAGATTCTGGAGTAAATAAAGTATCTGTGGGAATATGATGGTTTTAACTAAATTTACTCGAGCCAATAAAGATAACGGAAATGCTGCCCAATTTTTGAGATCAAGAATTGCTTTCTGAAACACCTGTGGATAATTTAATTTGTACCACATCCTAGGATTTTTGTGAATAGTGATACCCAAATATTTGATACAATCTGAGTTTTTAAAGGGGTGATTCACTTAGTTATCCCTAAGTTTCCGGATCTACAAAAGTTCACTGTTTTCAACATTAATCTTGTAACCCGAGAAAGAACTGAAAACTGACAGAATATACAAAATTCTTGGAATAGTATTGATTGAGTCTTCTAAAAATATTAGAAGATCATCAGCATAAAGCGAAATTTTAAAGGAGACTGTGCCAACTGTTATTCCACCCAATTCTTGACGCAACCCGATAGCTAGGGATTCAATTGAGATATTAAACAACAAGGGTGAAAATGGGCACCCTTGTCTAGTACCCCGCCCTAAGAGAATTTTAGGGGAAAGATTACCATTGATAAGAAGTGATGAATATGGATTCTTATAAATCTTATAAATAAATTCAAGAAAATTACCTTTCAAGCCAAATTGATCTAATGAGTATAACAGGTGGTCCCAAGAAATTGAATCAAATGCCTTCTCGGCTTCTACAGATAATATTGCTAAATCCTTACCTGACTTCACTTTATTCTTTTTCTGTGACATATTTTGATTCCAAAGATAATCTAACACAGTTTTGAATTTTCCGAGGTTGGAAGTTATGTTTCTACCATACATAAAAACCGGTTTGATCAGGGTGGATTATTTTATAGAGACAGCACTTGAGTCTGTTGGCGATAATAGAAAGAAGTATTTTATAGTCCACATTTAAGATGGATATTGGTCTATACGAAGCTGGTTGTTCACTATCTTTCCCTTTTTTCAGAATTAAGGTGATATTCGCTGCCGAAAAATATTTAGAGATAGGGCTAGGAGTTAAATAATAGTTGTTAAAAAGAACTGCAAGAAAACTACTGATATCTTCAGTCCAATCTGGACCTGCTGCCTTATTTGGCTTAGCATTCTTAATTGTCATCATAACCTCTTCCGTTGAAATCAGAGCATTGAGATTTTCTAAATCTAAAGCAGGGATTTGAGGAGGTGCTATATTAGCCCAGAAGTAATCCTTATTATTAACATCTATATCCAACTTAGAGTAGAGTTTTCAAAAATTGTTATAAAAAAACTTCTCTAATATTTGTATTATCAGTGAATCTCATTGTGCTATCCTTCGTGGCAGAGATATAATTTCTACTCTTTCTATTCTTAACTGCTCAGACCAAATATTTGGCAGAACTACCGTGGTGTCCTTTAAAACGATTACTCATTTTAGACTCTTTCTCTAGACATTGTTGTTTAATATACACATCTCTTTCTATTCTGGAGTGAGAATATAGAGACCAATTAATCTGGGTAGGAGAAATCTAATAACATCTAAAATAATTTTTTACTTGGTTAGATAATTGCATTTCTTTCATTGTCCGCTTATTTTTATAACAACACATATATGCCTTAATTTGACCTCTTAAAACAGACATAAAAGCTTCCCAAAAAATGTCACTTTTATTATATTGGAAATTATTTGAAAAATAATCTTGCCATTGTATTTTTAACCAGTTAATACATTTACTATTGTTAATTAGGAAACGAGGAAAAGTAAAGCTTATATTTTGATTATTTTCTCTATGGGTTGTAAATAAGATGAAGGAGATTATCGCATAGTCTAAAATTATAATGTCATGAATTTTAGGATTGGATTCTAACAGGAGGACTTGTTCTGACATTAAAATGTAATCAATTCTAGAAAACGTATGGTGTGATTTGGATTCACACGAAAAAAAAAGAGGATAAATCCAGAAATTTGATCCTCCAAATATCGTTAAGTTTGAGAGATGTGCAAAATTTCTTTAAATATTTAGCAACTTTATTGTCTTGCCCCTTAGTAAAAGACATTCTATCGATTCTGGGGCATAGAGTCATATTAAAATTGCCTCCAAGTATTAATCTGTGACTGCAATATGGATATAATTTCCTTTTAATCATATCCCAAAATCCAGATGCAAAGTGGTTTGGACCGTAGACATTACATAAAATATACTCAAAACCTCTAATGAAAATGTGAATTATAATGAACCTACTATTAGGATCACATTCAATTTTAGTAACTTGTTATTCTAAGTTTTTATGAATTAAAATTGTCACTCCACATTTACGTCTCAAACAATGAGTGGTGATTACTTCTCCTACGCACCGTGATTTTAATTTAAGAAGTTCTTTATCCTTAAGATGAGTTTCTTGCAGAAACACAATGTCAGGGGAATGCTTACCTAATTGAGATATAATTTGTTTGTGCTTTATGGGAAAAGTTATACCCCCAACATTCCAAGATAAAATATTAACTTGTCCTAATACTCAATTATCTTTTAAGTTATATGGCCGATAAACGAGAGACACTAGGCAGGGAAGGAGAGAGAGGGGAGAAAAATATATATATCTATAAAGAAAAAAAAAAAAAGGAAAACAAGGAAAAAAGAGAAACTAAATAAAAACAGACTGGGTAGATCGAACATCTATCCAATATCACCGGGTTGTCAGAAATATCCACAATACATTCCATTTCAATCAAACAAAAACTTTAACAGATATTTCAGACTGGAGCTAGAACCTTACATGAATATAAGGATTAATATGTTTATACTTTATCTTTGAACTGAAATTCTCTTGCTTCTTTACTTTTATTCAGGGTGCTTGTTTTATCGTTACTCTCTACTAAACATTTAGTCGGAAAGACTATCCTCACTTTGTAGCCTTTGTCTACCAATTGTGGAAAGAAGGGTGACATCTCCTTCCTTTTAATTTGAGTTTCGTTGGATCTTATTATCATGTTTATTTATTATGTCTTCTTGAATGAATTCTTGACCTGAATTTCTACATTTGATTTCCTATTTTTAGCTTCTACTAATCTAGACGCAAACTGTCTAAGCTCATTGGTAATTGCTGCTATTTCAATTGTAATACCACCCAGTTCTTTCCTAATTAATTCAAACTGTGGAGAAAAAAATCAGAAAGATGTGTCATTAAAGGTACAGAGTCTGGCGGGATAGTTTGAGATTCAGGGGTAGTATCTATACTATTATCCATCATTTTGGACTTCTTGTCTTTTGATTTTGGTGGCATTGTAGGTGATTGAGTGTTTATTTGGGTGATACATTTTTCCATATAGGTATGTGTATGTGTATAATTTCAAAACAAAACCAAAATAATACAAAGTGGATGTGAAGAATTAGACAAATATAAAATAAAGACAACTTATTAAGGTTCAGTAGCAGAACCTCCTTAGAGAATGTGTTTATTTTTTGTTTGTTTGTGATATGGGTGAACTTGTGTGAATTGGTCTGAAAGGCCACACACTAGTACATTTATACCAAAATAAACTGATTTACAGAGATAACAGGAATAGCCGTGATCCCTATTAGATCATACAAGTAATCATCTATCACACCTTAAAAAATGTCATATAGACTCCTTATGACACGTAGACAGAGCTTAGTTTGCCCTTATATGCAACTCAGTAGAGACCCTTATAGATTAACCCTAATTAAATGTATTTGCATATAGGGGTATCTTCTTTACAACCTTTCAGCACACCCTTTACTTCTGCTTAAGCCATTACTATATTTTAAATCCACTGTTGAGACTAAATGACAACAGTCTAGGTTTTCCAAACCAGTAGCTCTGCTAAAAAATCACAGATTCTGTAAAGAAATTAACTTTTTATGTCATATAACTATCACATATCCTATATTTTATAGAGAAGCTAAATGTAAATAGTATGTAATCAGTATATCAGAACACTATTACTATCTAATAAAAAAACTTGAGATGCTATATATATATATTTTGCCTCTGCCCATATAACTTTTAAAGTTCCTGGCTCAGCAGAGATCTTATAGTAGAAAATGTCCACCTTAATATCTAAATGGATTATTATAACAAGTCTTGCATAAGAGAAGAGCCATATAGCCAAAAGTCTCTTAGCACTTAGATTTTATTGTCCTGCAGGAACTCAGGTGCTATGTGCGCACTGATAACCAGCCGTAATAGACCTCCTGTTTCGTTCACTTCTCTCCTTTTTCTCTTTTTCCTTTTCTCTTTCTTTATCTTTTTCCCTTTTGAAAAGTATTTAGGGAAACAAACACCCTCTGAATTCAGTAAAAAAAAACAACCGGGTTAAGAGCCTCTTTTCTTTTCTATACTCCCAATATCATACTAGGTTATTCCAGTAACTGTGCTTAGCTTATTTGCTCGTATAATTAAATCCCTTACCAGAAAAGAGTCAAATAATAAATCCAGGGTAACAACCCTTCAACGTGCACTTTTCCAGGGAGTCTGCTCTTTATATATTGCAACCTCTTGACCCTCTGTAGTAGTAGAGCTCAGTAACCCTTAAGATTGATTGCTGTTGCGGCTAGAGATGGGAAGATGATACCATCGCTTCCAGGGGCCCTTGGATCTTTTTCTCCTCTGCAACCAAGAGGCTAATAAGCTGGGTCCAGATCACTCTGGTATCCAGCCTTCCTGTCTCTATTGGCGCCTAACTGCTTCTGACCCATCCTCCTGGACCTCTTTGAAAGATGCCTTTTCAGAAGCTATCTCATCAGCTCCTTCTCTTGGCATCCATGCTTCCTTACTGCCACTTCCTTCCTTGTGCCAGGTTCCAGCTCCCCAGTGCGGTGTGTGCCACTACGCCACTCAGCAACATATTGACTTCCTCTGTGAGCTATGATAACTCCAATAGCTCAAGCGCCCAGTGACCGGCTCACAAAAACATCTTGTGCGCCAAAGGGCTATGCAGTATGGGGCACGATGAATTTCCAGAGCCCGGAACACAAGAACGCCCAAACGGAAGTCCGTTTAACCAAATTTTAAACATCTTTCCAATTTACTTTTATTATCAAATTTGCCTTGTTTTCTTGGTATTCTTTGTTAAAAGCTAAATCAATGTAGGCTCATATGCTAATTTATAAGCCCTTGAAGGTTGCCTCTTATCTCAGTGCTTTTTGACAGTTTTCACAGCTAGATAGTGCAAGTTCATGTGTGTCATATAGATAACATTGTTCTCACTCCTGTGGAGTTACCTAGGAGTCAGCACTGATTGGCTAAAATGCATGTCTGTCAAAAGAACTGAAATAGGCTGGCAGTCTGCAGAGGCTTAGATACAAGGTAATCACAGAAGTAAAAAGTATATAAATATAACCGTTAGTTATGCAAAACTGGGAAAAGGTAACAAAGCAATTATCTATCTTTTTAAACAATAACAATTCTGGAGAATACTGTCCTTTTAATCTTAGCTACATATATTAGCTTTGAAATCTGCTTTTATTAGCAAACAATTAGTTTATTTGTTGTTTTTGCTGAAAAATCTTGGAATAGCATAATTTTGCTGTCATCTAAATGACCTATCTGTCTATAGGCATTAAATATATTTGCTTTATCTACAAAGCTTAGATATTTAACTATCAGTATTTTCTTTCTACACCTACCATCAGGCAACTTTTGAGATGGGGTTATCCTATGAGCCCTTTCTACAGTCAACCAGGGTTTTAAACATATAAGTTCAATACTGTTGGTAATTGAAGGGAGGCAAAATTAACCAAATCAATAAATTCATGTTTTTCAGGTAAACCAACAATGCAAAGACTATTTATCCTTGCCCTATAAGCAAGATCCTCGATATTTGCCTGTAAATATTCTATTTTATTTTGATTCATACTTATTTCATCCATCTTCTACATCAGGTCCACCCCGTCATCCACCAACTTCAAGCCTAGCACTGGGATTCTGGTCTTCAGCTGGGTGATAGGGACAAGCTTCTTTATAACAAGGACTACATTCACCTTCCCATTTAGCGCTGTAGCCACTGTCTTGTCGGTTCCCACGCGAGTATATTGTATAGCCTGTAGCCAGTGTTCACTGAGAGTGAATATTCCTGTTCACTGCCTGAGCGATTTCGC
The DNA here is from genome assembly GCA_905336975.1 of Bombina variegata variegata. Classification (NCBI taxonomy): domain Eukaryota; kingdom Metazoa; phylum Chordata; class Amphibia; order Anura; family Bombinatoridae; genus Bombina; species Bombina variegata. The sequence goes on from CAJPDP010480153.1 coordinate 8,126, forward strand.
TTGATGCTTGGCGTTGACTTTACTTTGCATACTTCACCTGCACGCTGGAGTCTACTTCCTTCCTAGATCTCTGCCTTCCGGAAGTCCAGAAAACATATACTTAAATTTATTTATTTTTCTTCATTTTTTTTTTCTACTGAGCAAATGATTATAGTTTAGAAATGACTGCTCATTATCTATCTATATTACTACAATATGAAAAGCAGAAACCACAAAATACCGTTGTTCACCAGAATCACAAATAGCACCTGTAGAAAATAAACACAAAAATAAGTATGGACAATAATTTAAAATGTGTGCTGCAGCTACACAAATCTCATTTTAAATAGCTTAATGATACATTAGTAAGAAAGGTTCCTTTAAAAAACTATCATTAGCTTTTATTTCAGCACAGTTAATATATATATAAATCTGTCCAGCTATCTACACACACACATTATATAACATTTCAGGTATCCAGTTCTGCATCAAGCAAATGTTATTTGCCCTACTTTATAAGTTGCAAGGGATACAGTAAGTCTGTCATAGTTTTAACAGGTCAAGACAATTCCATGAGTTCCTTTAGAGTTGTGTCATTCTTTTGACAGAGCAACATACAAGCATGCTGAATATATTTTTAGATAACATTGTTTACATTTAAATTGAAATTTATAGAGCAACCTCACTTGTTTTGTTTCTACTAATGCTCATTGGCTGATAGATAGTCCGCTACTCTCCACTACTCCACTACTCCATCTCCATCTCCACTACTTCAGTTCAAGAGACACCAATGGTCATGTATAAAATAAAACTTTCTTCTTTATTCCACACTCATTAAAACCATATACACAACAATGTGCGTTGGTGCTAAAAAAAGAGACGTTACCCGCATTGTTTTATTTTATACATGTCTGTTGGTGTTTCTTGCACAGAGATAGCTGAGACAGTTTGGACTATATGTACCAACCCCCAAAGTTTCTTATGTACCAACCCCCTATTTGCAGCCCTAGGCACATGCCTTGTTTGCCTAGGCCATAATACACCCCCTGTCATGGTCATAATGTCAGTATTACTTGTATTGCTTTGCAGTTGTTATCAGTTAAAGTCAATTATGGACATATATGTAGCAGGGTTGGTCTTAAGTCAGCAGGGCACATTTCATAAAATCCCACAATTTTCAGAGCTAAATTACACAAAAAGGGGGGCGTGGCCAAGCAGCAGCTACAGAAGGACGCATATTTTACAGCTTGTCAGGAATTTCCTAATAAACTATTGAATCCTGTTATCTGAGGATATAAACTACAGTAAGGACTCCTGTTAATAGCTGCATGAGCATAGGGCGAGCTGAGGGAACCTTTTTAAGCCATATTAAAGTCTTTCTTTCTGAACTCGGAGGGCTGCGGCCTACCTACATGAACTTGGCGTCCCCCCCCCTGGCCACCTGGGTTAAGGGGCCGCATACAGAGCGTTAAGGGAAAGCTTCTACCACATATTTCAGTAATACGATACTGCAGATTGTTTCCCAACCCTGCACAATAGTTATGGATGGTGTCCCTAAAGTAACATGGGGGATTCTAGAGAATCTATTAAGGGCTCATTATGGCAGACTAGAGAAGCGCATGGAAGCATTTATCCAGAGTCGCAACTCTCCAGGAGGTACACAGGATACGAGCTGTGGCTCTACAGATGCAACCTCGCATTCTACAGTGATTGCCTTGCCTAACATCGTAGACACAGCGGTGAGGCGGACCGATCTGACCGGAATGCGCAGCGGACGTGTCCGCACAAAGGTGACTTCCCTGTCACGTAGGGAAACTGAAGCTCTGGCTGTAAAAAGGTTCGCTAAGCCATCGGGCTGTCACAGGATTGCAAGGCGATTAGGTCAAGGGAAGCCTCGGATACCTATGAGACTGAAAAGACTGCGAGGACCACTTACTTCTGCGCTTTCATGGCTGCTGAATTTGCTGGGGCGGTTGCACCTCACTGACCCGGTTTACACGCAACAATGTAAAAGGGCTCCACTTGCGAAAAAGAGTTTGAATGCCCAGTATGTCGTAAGCATGGAGAAAGCAGGAGTGGGTTAGAACTGTGAGTCTTATGAGGACTCGTGAGATGCACCTTTCTGTGGATATGACTACTCTGGTGTACTGTGCAGCAGCCCATTTAATTGTGCATTACACTTTAAACTCTT
>CAJPDP010480293.1:0-11809 GCA_905336975.1 Bombina variegata variegata
AGAGTTAGTTTAAAGGGACATTAAACACAAATTGTAAGCAGCATTATAATGAACTTCATATTTTCCTATGAATAATACAGGTTTATTTTGTCAAATGAGCATATTCTTTTTTTTTCTTTTCATTGACTTCCTTTTGCCCCAGAACAATAGAACCCTTGCTAACCAATCACAAACTAATACGCAGGTATAACTTGACCTCTTTGCACATGTGCAGTTAAGGAAAGAGACTGGGGAAGCCTGCCCTCTTCTATTCCCTTAAAGGGACAGTCAAGTCCAAAAAAAAAAAACTTTCATGATTCAAATAGGGCATGTTATTTTAGACAATTTTCCAATTTACTTTTATCACCAATTTTGCTTTGTTCTCTTGGTATTCTTAGTTGAAAGCTAAACCTAGGAGGTTCATATGCTAATTTCTTAGACATAGCAGAATAGAACATATTCTGCTATGTGAAGAACATTGAAATGTGAAATATTCATATTTTCATGTCAGGTTAGCGCACTTGAGAATATGTGATCAGGTTTGCGCGCGAGTAAGGTTCTAGGTTTTTTCCCCTCTTTTTTGTTCAATTGACTTCTATGGGGAATACGTTATTGCGTGTGATATTCTAAATTTGACTTTTTACATGCATCGGGTTAGCGCCCAAGGGAAACAATTTACTTTCAATTTGTAATATTAGCGCTACCTGGCGCACACAAAAAGTTTACTTCTAGCAGATTTGGCACGCCAGCGGGAGCATTAAATACCGCTTCACTTCTTATCTGGCACTTAGTAAGTAAAAAAAATATTTAACATGTATATAAATAAACAGACATATACTCTTTTTTAATCTTTATCTATTAGCTAAATATAAATATATATTTATATATACACAATAATATTAACACCTAAACTTCCTTGTGTGCTCACTGCAAGTTTTTGTCTATAATGACATTTTAATGTCTGCTCAATAAGTCACTAGCTATTTAATACATATCATATTTACAATGATGATATTCAAAGTGTTTCAGAAAAATTCTCAGGCAACTAACCTTTAAATGTGGTAAATTACAGTAGATATTAGCATTTGCATTGCAGCCATTGTCACACACATGTTAGTTGGATGAGCTACATTATATTATAAGTAGATAAGAGTTTATTATTATTTTCTTCTGTATACCCCTGACAATGCTGCCCACCAGTAGGGTTGCCGGGGGTTCTGTATTCAACCAGATAGTGCAGCAGTATTTTTGCCGTCTGTGCAGTAAAATTTACAAAAAAAAGCTAGATATGTAAATATTCATTTTGTTTAAAGTCCACTGAGTGTCAGTTAAGTTTAAAAGGCCCCCTATCCCTCTATACAGTACACATATGGTCCTAAAAGAATTTACACTATATATGTTTCTGGCAGCCATCTACAGTGTTTTATGTGTTACTGACAGTCTTGGGGTGTTAAATAACTGCTCTTTTTGTCTCCTGGCAGTCATGGGGGTCAAATCACTACTGTATTACATGTGTTACTGGAAGATAAATAGGAAGATGCATTGATTTATATATTACTGGCAGGCAAGGGGATAAAATGACTGCTTAGTTGTGAGAATATACCGTACATGATGTTGTCACTGGTGCAGTCTAAGGAAGAGCTTTTGGAGGGGCTATTGTGTGACCCTAACAGACACCCACAGGTTGTCCTTTACTTATGTGGAAGGCAGCTAGCAACCCTACCCAGCAGGATTAGAAATCACAGGAAATACCCGATCACAAACATGAATCCTGCAGTCCTTAAACAATGGCGTCATGTGCAGCTATTAAGTGGAGGGCATAGAGGAAAGGGCCCTATTTATAATTGATAAAATTAATAAGCATGTAAAGTAGCTTTGGATCTCTTGTGCATTACAGTGGACCTGCTGGTTACATTGACTACCAAGTGACATCTGCTCATATGTGATACACTTGACTGTAATGCTAGATATGTATAATGTACCATTACCATCAAATTTCCTTTTCCAATATGACTGTCAAGGGCCACAAATGCTCAGAGCGCAAACAACAGGTCCCCTGAAATACACAGGAATACACTGCTGTTTCTTAAAGGGACATTGTAGTGCAAAAGATACAAAAATGGATGCAATTCACTAGAGCATGTCATTTTAGCATTACTGACCCTGCAAGTCTATATGTTCAACCTTCACAAAGTAGCACACAGGAGCTGCAGAGAACTTCTAGTCCTAAGTATATATGGCTGGTGATTTGCGGGGTGGTGTCATTACCACTGTTGATTGGCTCACTACCAATCTCTTTTTGCGACGAACAGTTCTCTGCGGCTCCCAAACTGTACTTTACTGGTGTGTTTAACAACGTTGTTGAGGTTAAACACATAAACATGCAGGGTCAGTGGTGCTAAAATTGCATGTGCTAATGAATTACTTCATCTAATTTTGTACTGCAAAGCTCCTTTAAATATATTTGTATTAATATTAGCCTTCCCCTAGCTACAAGTTGCTACTTAAAGGGACATAAAGGAAAATGTTAGCATTTATAGTTAAGATACAGAATGAAATTTTAAGAGCCTTTTCAATTTTCTTCTATTATCAAATTTAGTTTATTCTCTTGGTATGAATATATTGAAAAGCATACCTAGGTAGGCTCAAAAGCAACATTGCAATACTGGTAGCTAGCTGGTGATTGGTGGTTACACATAAATGCCTCTTGTCATTGGCCCCAGCAGTGCATTGCCATTTTGTAGCCGTTGCAGGCATTAATACATAGTTATATTGAAGAATCATTGCAATAATAAACTGCTCTAATACATTTGAGTATTTTCTCTTAGCACCATTATGTCCCTTTAAATGTCTCCATTGGGGCATGACCATGTTGGTAATTAATACACATTTTGAAAGGGTTGTGGTATGAACTTTTTTATATTTTACTTTAGTGCCATTAGAATTATGTCATTTGTGAATGTGAGAATACAACAAGACACCATTAAAGGGACATTGCACCCAAAACAATTCTACTGTATCATGCATATGAAAGAGCAGAAATTAATGTAGGAAATATTTTCTGCCTGAAAACAATATATATTTCTATTTCTTAATAATCCTCGCTGGCCAATAAGGACAGCTGCTTCTGATTACTGGGAGAGTGGGACAAACCTCTGCAAGTATGGCAAGAAAACACTGATTTATTCAGGACAGGAACATGAGTTGTTATTTTAGACATTTAAGATGAAACAAAAAATAAAGTTGATTACAGTGGTGTCCTTTTAAAAAACTGTATTCAGTATGTAACTAATGTAGGAGAAGATTATTACAATTCAAACTGTTTCAGTCAAACTTCATCCAGTATATTTTACGTCTGTGTATTTTTTATTTCTCTCTTTTCTGTTCTCATGTCATGACCCTGATTCTCTGTCCACTTGTAGGTTCCATTTCCCACCTATACCTCTGCCTCTCTCCCTCCTCTCTGTCATTTGGCTTATGAGGGAAGCCAGCCAAGACATTAGAACAAATTATACAGTATGAAAAAAGATAATCTATAAAGTGATTTTGAAGGTTACAATGACCTTCAGGGAGCTTTGCCAATCCCCCTCTGTCTTGGCTGCCTCATTCTACCCCCTCCCATTTCTCTTCCTTCCTGAGATCAGCCAGAGCCAAAGATCCGTATTCATTAGCACTTCTTTACTCTCTTCTTGTTTACCACGTGCTTCCTAGTCATGTAGGGATCTTCTGTATTCCAATGATTTGAATCCCAGTCACTACAGAAGTCAACTTTATCACTTTACTAGATTGAGAACAGTGGACACCAAAGCATAACCCAATCACTTCATTTTGGGAATGTTCTTTATTACATTTATTATTAGGGAAGCACAAGCATTGTACCAAGGGGTTAAAAGGGACAGTTAGAACCTTGTAATGACAATAATTTTCTGCATTCTTCCAGAACACTAAAATATTATTAATATACAATTAACATATGTTATTAGAACAGATAAACATATTGTTTGCTGCAAATGTTTTTCAAAGGGCAAATTCTATCAACTACTTTCCTTATTTGGAGAAGACAATCCACAATTTTCAGACTTCAGATTAAAGGATAAGGGGCAAAATAAACAATGAAGGTTTTGCAAAGGTTTTTTTTTACAATATCAACATGTTTACTGTTCTTTTAATTATCTGGGTAGTAGATTGTTACTTACATCCATCAGCCATAATATGGAAAATCATTTGCTTACAATCAACCATTAATAAGAGACAATAGCTTCAAAATCTGCCTCTAGATAAATATTCAACAATCAAATCTGACAGTGGGGTAGACTTCTAATTTAGTAAAACAAACGTTAAAGCTTTTTTAAAGGTTTAAACCAAGAGAAAGTCGATATGAAAAATATTGCTTATGTATCTTTATAAATGGGGGGCCAATATGCACATTAATGTATTTCAGTTTTGGAAAGAAGCATTATTGCAATATATGTGCTTGTGCATTAGCAAAAATGATTCTGGTAAAAGCAATCTGTGAATTAGCAGTATACACGTGTTGTGTGCACCCCATTCAAACACCATGGGCCAATTTATTAAGATGCGGGCGGACATGATCCTCTGTAGCAGATCATGTCTGCCCGAAATCGCTTTAACATTGCACAAGCATTTCTAGTGAAATGCTTGTGCAATTCCGCCCCATGCAGATTCAGGGGTGTCAATCATCCTGATCGTTTCTGATCAGGATGAATGCTGTCCGCTGCCTCAGAAGTGGCGGATAAGTTAAGTAGCAGTGGACTTAAGACCGCTGCTTCTTAACTTATTTTTCTGGTGAGCTTGATGGCTCGCGCTGAAACTGCTGCATTCGCAGCTTGTTAAATCGGCCCCCATGACTGTTCAGAGAGTGGCTCACATAACAAATACTGACCTCAGTGTTTTTTGAGCAAGCACAGTGTTTTGAATATGCTGCTGAAATAGTGATAATTTATACTAGAAGCATTTTTTCTAATACAAATATATTGCAAAAATAATATTCAAACTTAAAGTGATTGTACAGTTTAATGATTTAAAGCCAAGTATTTAAAAATAATCTTAAAAACTTTGGCACTTTAAGTCATTAAACTTTACAATGACTCTTCTTTTTTTAATGGTTACCATTTTTTTACGGTAAACATACCACGATCCTTCGCCCGCATCTACTTGTGTATTTAGCATATCGATGATAAATCCAGCTTCCTCCAATCGTTGCGTGCCCCATGAGCCGGATGCCAAAGGGGTCACTGGGCTTTAATTCATTACATTTTACAATCACTTTCAAATACAGTCATGTAGTTCCCCCTATTATGTCCCTTTTTTACAAAAAGATTTCCTAGAACCAGCAGCTTTAAAGTGAGGAAGCAAACCATTCCTCTAGGGACAATCTGATAATTAGAATAATTGCTAGTTAGAACTTCACCCAACAAGCACCTGTCAAGGCAGCATGTACAATTAAAAACACATGTAACAGATACGCTGTACAGTTGATATTTTGTGCACAAGCATATGTTAACAAGGTTTAATCCAGAGGACCAATAAAAGTGATTTTCTGTATTTACAAACAGGGGCAGAACTACTATTGGTGCAGCAGGTGCGGTGGCACCATGGCCAAAGTGCAGCCAGTCTAGGTGTGTGCAGAATATGTACAATCCTAATGAAGGAGAGCATTTTATTAGTGTAGATTGCAGGTTCATTCTATCTATCAATCTATCTATCAATCTATCTATCTATCATCTATCCTCAACATCATTATACAGAGCGACATCTATATTATTACTATTTGTTACTACTTAGTTACCTTTGAGGGGGACTCTTTTGAGTAGGGCCGCTTCTATTGCTATTTCATATCGCTTCAGTCCTTTTCAATGTGTAATAAAGTAACCCACAGCTGGGAAACTGTGTCTTTAACAGGTTCCAGGAAGTCATCTGAGTGAGACATTTATGTTGATTGGAAAGGACAGAGTCTTTAACCCCAATCCTGAGCAGAGAACAAGCCAATAACATGTATAATAATAATGTATCACAACTATAAATGTCACCATACCCCATCATTTAACCAATTCCCTTAAGTTTTCTTGTTAACTGCTTCAGTGCTAGTGAAATTCATGTATTTTTTGCTGACAAATACATAATTTCCTGGGTTTTCACTAAAGTAAAGGTTAAACTGGAAAATAATAGCCTTGTCTTTAAAAAATATTATTGTATGCCACAGTATAGTGCCCAGACCAGCAAACAGGCTTTTAAGCAAGCGTTATATGGGAATGGAAATCTTTAGTATGCAGTTTAAAGAGAATATCACACATACCACAAAATATTTATAATCTGTCATCCCCTCGATGCCTTTTTGTAGTGGAATTTATTGCTATGCACTAGCGCAGAGGGGCAAACCTGTGGTATGCAACATGTTTTACTGTTGATTATTCATTTTAAATGATACAAGGGACTACTAGCTCTCTGAATAGACATGCTGTTTAACAGTTTGTTGCATAGACTAGACTCCATACCTAAACATACATGCAACATGCATAGAAAAAAACAGTGATAGCTTTAGTAGAATAATTATTAATACATCTGAATTGTAAAAATGCTTCTATTTAGAGATGAAATGCACTGTATATTAAACAAAACGGCTTTTGCAATGTAGTGCTTATTTAATTATATATACTGTGCATATATAAAACATTTATATAGAGGTAAAACCATATTTCTTTATTGAAAGTATTGAAAAGTATTGAAAGTATTTTGAGACCTTATTTCTAGGGATTCTTATTAGGTGCTCACTGTAACCCATACCAGCAGCCCCAGTAGCATCTCCATAAAACAGTTATAAGGGGAGCACTTCCAAGAGGCCAACTATACAACTATATGAATATACTCAGATTAAGATATATATAGAAATATATTGTGTATACTGTACACACATATATATATATATATATATATATATATACATACACAAATATTTAAAAATAAAAAGGACATAGAAGAACATTGGAATGTAAAGTATTTCTAATTAAAACACATTAATAATACACATTAAAAATGAATAAAAATAATAATAATTTGCATAAATAGATATATAATGTATATACAGATATTTATAGAAATATATATTTAAAAACAAAAAGAATATTCACTTCTAAGTGAAGAATGTAGCAATTTCAAGTATTTCTATTAAAAACATAAAAACACATTACAATTGATTAAAAATGATATTGCATATTTCAAGGTATTTGACGGGGAAGGGCACGAAATTATATATATATATATATATATGTGTGTGTGTATATATGTGTTTATATGTATGTATGTATACACATATAAATACATACATACATATATATATACACACATATATAGACATATATACATATACACACATACAAATATTTAAACATATATATTTATATGCGCACACACATTTTGGAGCCCTTTTCAGTCTTCAAACACCTTGCCATGCTTTTTAAGTCTTTTTAAACATTTTAATGCAATATAAAACTTATATTTTTTAATATTTTTTATTTTTTTTATATTTTTTTATTAAAAATGTTCGTTTATGAGTGTATGAATTTAATATGTTTTTCATGTGTTTTGTGAAAAAAAAATTTTTTTTTACCCTTGCATTTTACCTCAGGTCACAAGTCGCTCTAAATATTCTAGCACAGTTTTAGTTTTCACTTGAGCGCAAACCATAACTTTAAACTTGAAATATGAGTGCTATTTAGAGCGGTTGTGATATCCATTGAAAGTATAGGATGCGCTACAGCGATGTTGGTCCTACTAAACCTGCTTTGGTAAATCTGATTAACCATGTAATATCAAATTGTGGGGTAATTTTAATGATATTGCGGCATTAGTGTACCACTTGGCCATAATTAAGGACACATTAAAGCAGAGAAAATGTTACAGTGCAATGTTTCTTTAATGGGTTTTCTAGATGTTGCAGTTTTGTTTTTGATTTTCTTGCTTTGCTAGCGGTTCTTGTTTGCTGTGCGAGATAAAATGTATTTGCCCAAGTAATACAATTAAATATGTAAATTACTGGAACTCCCACTATAAAAGAGAGATGAAGAGAGCCTTAGTGGATCTAGACCATTATTTAATATGTTCAACCAATGAGGTGTCACCTGCTAATTGCAGAGTGTTTTGCCCATACTTAAAACCAGTGTTCCATTTGAAAATTTAAAAAAGTTTAAAAGGCTAGTTTGGGATTTTATCAAGCCCCTTTAACTTTTGACCACGATAAGTGAAAGATGAGTCAGTAAATGTTTTGTTAAGTATTGTGATTTTGAATTGTGAGCACTTTGAGCAGGACTGCCAGGGGATAAATATAGAGTATTTTTGAGTGATCTGATAATGAGCTATTGGGGCTGAGAACCAATAAAAAATGTGTGATTGTACCGATGTTGAAAGTACTCATTCTTACCCAGTTGATAAAACATTCGTTTGACCCCTATGTGCTTAACCCCTGCAAAGCTGTTAAACACATAGTTAAAGTCAGCTCCAGAGCAGTAATGACTACTGGGAGCTAGCTGAACACATCTGGTGACCCAATAACAAGAGACAAGTGAGCGTAGCTACTAATCTCCAGCCATCTCCCACTAGTGCATTGCTAATCCTGAGCCTGCTTAGGGGTGTCTTTCATTAAAGGATAACAATATATATGATAATAGAAGTAAAATAGAAAAAAAATCGCCTATCTCAGTGTTTCTCAACCGCGGTTCTGAAGTACCCTCAACAGGCCAGGTATTAATTTTAGCTGAACCAATGTAAAGTAATTAGCTGATCAGTATCACCATGGTTACTAACCCGATCTCACCCATCAGCTAATTACTTCACCTGTGCACTGGTTCAGCTATAATAAAAACCTAGCCTATTGGGGGTACTTGTGGACCGCGGTTGAGAAACAATTCCCTATCTGAACCATGAAACTTTAATTATTTCTTTGATGTCCCTTTAAATGTTGATTTCCTGGGCTAAATGTTGCTAAGTATGCAGCTTCCATTCACTGCAGCTTCCATTGCTATAGAGAGCTTTTTTCTCCCTCTGATTTTGGTGGTTGTTTGAAGGCGCTGCCTATCGTTTAAACCCAATTTGTTTCCACCTGTTCTTAAAAAGAATTCCCAGTCCGGGCACTCTCATTTTTATAAATATTTTTATGTTTTTTACCTTATAAGGGAGACGTCCCTTCTGTGTTACTTTAGCTTTTTTAGTATTATATTGATACTGTATAGGTCTCACCCATACAATATAAGCAAGAGCAACAAAGTTCTAAAAATAAAATGGTATAGGTGCCGGGAATAATGAATGTATATATATACTGAAGTCACTGGAGGGGTTAAGTACTAGTTGCAGAAGGCAAAACAGATGACAGCATTTGACTCACCACTCTCTGAAGCTTAAAATCATCCGACCGGCGGGGGACTGTGGCATTAAGCCTACCCTACCCCTTACGCTCCAGTTCATCTGATGACCGATCCAAGCGTTCCTCCAAATGGTGCTCTGTACCTCCTCGAGGTCGCACAGCTTATCTGATCGTCTCTTCCGGGTGATGTAATCCTCCACCAGCTGTCAATGAAGCTCCTCGCAACTCTGTATGCCTCCGTAACCCCACTTCCACTAGGACAAGGTCAGTAACCCACGGCTACAGGGCGATTGTAAGACTTTAGACTTTTTCATCTCTTTCTGTTTCCCCATACCTATGATGGTACCCGTGTGTGTTTTAAATGGACTTGGATTCCTAATAAATTTGTGACTTTTATTCCGCTCTTAGTGGCGTTTTTCTGGACTTATTTTTCCTCACCCATACAATACTTTTATTTTTTATGTGTGTGTTACATTGTTATTCTACAAAGTTATTAATGTATTAAATCGTTTATCCATGCAGTTTGCGCTACCTCTTCTTTCTGTTTTTAATTGTTTGATCTGAGGGGTCATTTTTGAGGTTAGCAGGATTATCTTTTGAGCGCTATATCTATTTCCATATCACTAACCTGATCTAACCCATCAGCTAATTACTTCACCTGTGCACTGGTTCAGCTATAATAAAAACCTGGCCTATTGGGGGTACTTGTGGACCGCGGTTGAGAAACAATTCCCTATCTGAATCATGAAACTTTAATTATTTCTTTGATGTCCCTTTAAATGTTGATTTCCTGGACTAAATGTTGCTAAGTATACAGCTTCCATTCACCATTTTCTTTACATGAGTTTTCACCTCCCTTGGTTTTTCTCTAAGGCTTTTCTGGCCACTATTTGCTGTTTCTTAAAATGTATTTAGTTTTTTTGCTCTCAGATGGGTAATTTATATTTTTTATATGATAACGTATTTGTTTTTGTGGAAAATATTTCTCAGTTAAGATTTGCAAACAGGCTGCATAAAAATGTTATTTTATTTATTAAGGAGAGCTGTGCATTTGGCTTCAGCCAGATACATTATTGGATCAAACAGTAGAAAAAGGAATGATTGCTTCACCACTATTTGGCACCAAGAAAGGTGCAGGAAAGAAGGAAGACACTAAATAGTTGTGGCTAATCAGCTGCTTCGCTTGTAAAGATGTACAGGGGGTCTGACAATTCTCATGTCTATCGTTCCCTGTCTAATCCTGCAAGGTATTACTAATGATTGATTTAGGGACAGTTAGGTCCTAAATGTTTATTTTAGTAATGCAGGCTTTTACAATCAAGCGTTAACCCCTTTACCCATTATGACGTGTGTATACGTTGTGCAGTAATTTGCTTATTGTACCACATGATGTATATGTACGTCCGAGCTACAGGAAGCTCCAACAGTCTCGGCTCCAAATAAAGGCAGATGCCAGATCGTTACAGATGGTGAAACTGTGTGTGTCACCGCCTGTAACGATCATCTGCTGGTGGCGGCAGGAGGTGTAAGAGGGAATCCGGGAGGTGGGTGCGCGGTCCAGTAGCAGAGGGGGGAGGGAGTGGGATGGCCCTACACTACAGGAAAATACAAAAAAAGTAAAAAAGGGAGAGAGACGGAGGGATGGGTAGATACACTACAGAAGGTGGGGTGGTCCCTAACTAACGGTCACAGTAGGGGGTAGGTGGTGGGACCATTACACTACAGAAAATGAAAAAACAAAATAACACTAGTTAGAAGGGTTAGAAAGCGGTTTGGGAGGGATCAGGGAGGTTGGAGGGTAAGGGGGGATCCTACACAGCAGAAAATAGAATTTAAAAAAAAGAATTAAAAATAAGAAAATTGCCTTAATCTTCATATTGGCAGACTATCTGCCAGTTCTTAAGATGGTGGTGACCAGTGGGGGGTGAGGGAGGGAAGAGAGCTGTTTGAGAGGGATCAGGGGGTGGAAACAGTCAGGTGGGAGGGTAATCTCTACACTAAAGCTAAAATTAACCATACAAGCTACCTGATTAACCCCATTCACTGCCATTAATAATAGAAGTGGGGTGAGCAGCTGCAATTAACGGCCTTCTAATTACCAAAACACAATGTCTGCTATTTCTGAACAAAGGGGATCTCAGCGACGCTTTTACAATCATTTGTGCCATGATTGCACAAGCGGTATGTAAATAATTTCAGTGATAGAACCAAAGTTTGTGAAAAAGTTAAATATACCAAAGTGGGCCTAGATCAAAACCTTGGGTTGTCACTTTAAAAAATATATAGTTTTGACAGGTAAATAAAAAATAAAAAACAAGGTTCTATTTCTGTTTAAATTGAGTGATAGCAAAAATGCTAAAAATTCTCTGGTGTTTTGGGCAAGTTCTTCTCTGAAAGTCCCAGGGTTAAGACTCAAAGATTTTTTCGACTTGGGGAAGTGGAGGCCGATAAAAA
>CAJPDP010480390.1:0-17053 GCA_905336975.1 Bombina variegata variegata
TATAGTATTTAACAGTATAATACATATACATATACCCACACGCACCCAGCTCATATAGTTTTTTTTATTAATATCCTAGTTTTACTATTGTATTGTACCAAATGAAGTTGAGTTTTGGTTGGCACACGTAAATTGTATTGTCTTTCTATAGTTTGTAAAAGGGGCCCCATGTACAAAGGGTCGAACGGACAAGCTTCTCAACTCGAGAAGTTGTCCGCTCGCCTTCGCAACATACGGGCAGCATACAAACAGGATCCACTGCCCGTATGTATCAATAAACGCTCAAGTTAGTGTGTAATGCCCACCCCTTCTCTCGCAAGGCCAATCACGTGAGAGAAGGGACTGTCAATCACCGAGAGCGAGCAAGCTCTCAGTGATTTCCCCTCACCACCTTAGAGGTGGCGTAGAGTGTAAGTTGCAGCAGTCTAATGAGCATATGCAAACCTGCCCCGCAAAGGCTCCGGAGCAGCTGTCGATACTTAGTACATTGAGCCCAAGGTATCGATAACATTATACATTCAATGGAGGTGAATGTTCTCTTTTAAAATTCCACCAGTGTGGGGCGCAGCCAACTACCAAGCTGACTAGACGCATACTGCAAGAGCTCCAGCTCTCAATCCTATTATTGGGGGATTTTTGATAATTATATCTATAACCCAAACCTCCTAATAAAGTCCCCTACTAGCTCATTTCATAAACTGAGTTATAAATCGGATTTAGCACCTGGAGGGAGGAATTATACCTAGAAATACACGCGCCAAAGCTGCCACGAGGACACAGAGTTCAGCCGCAATTCCTAAAAGCTCAGCAACAGTTTGGCGGTTTTACTATCTCTACACTAATTTCCTCCATAAATTGGCCGCACTTATAGAGATGGCACTTCCACCTACAGAGGACTTCCACAATACAGTTCAATTCCTTCTAGAACATTTGGCATGGCAGATGGAGGAGAACTTTAATGACCTCTCGGCACTTCTAAAGTCAGCTCCTCACGAACCGGCTGACCAACAAATACCACTGTGCGAGAACCTACCTGAATCTATGCTAACGACCAAGACTGCTATCACCCCTCCTACCATAGGAGCAGATCACAGAGACCGCAATTCTGTCGGATCCCGACAGCGTGAGGCTGACTCCCCAGAACCTACAAGCCCTCACGGACACCTAAGCCCGAAGCACCAGTATTATTAGCGTGCAACTACTTTTCGTGCTGGGGTAAATATCTTGCTGCCAGCTAAGCATCTCGTCGCTCTGTCCCTGGTCCCTAGTTCTGACTCACCCAGAAGACTCTTCATTCTCCTCGATGAGGCGGTGTTAGTAGGGACGCAGGCATCACTGAAGGCGACTGGTGCAGATGAGAGGCCACTGCCGCTTGCTCACACATATCTCTTTCCTATTTTGCAATTGAGAGGCTGCAGTAGCGATCTTCCCGAGATAGCACGCTCTGGTCTGTGGCAGAGAACTGAAAGACTGATCCCCTTTGCACTTGATGGATGTCTAATGAGCCCTTTTGACCCAGATGGCTAGCTTGACATTTGCTCCCCCCGCTGCAAGGGGCATACCAGAGACACTAGCACAGTTGTCCGTGTATTGTTATGCATATTGACTGAGACATTGTGTGGACCTTTTGGACAGTGACCACTGCTACCCTTCCTTATTTCATTAGTTGCATGACTTCACATGGACTGTATGTCTTTAATACTTTCTCACAAATGATCCTTAATATACCAAATACACGGTTCATGTCCGTACAGCTTGGCTAGCACAGTTTAGGCCTCAAATGTTGTGATACATAGCGCCAATTTTCTTTTCATTACTATTTATGTATGGGATACATAGATATGTGCTTATTTTTATAGATATAGATGCATAATTCTTTTTCACAGGCCTTTGTAAGGTTAGACATGATGTTACAGAGTTCTGTATTTGATAAAGTTGTATGTCTTAATACTGCCTCAGTGCTCCTATACAGCTCCCCCTTGTAGTTCTCAATGCTACTGTAATGTTTCACTGTTGGGGTCCCGTTGTGCTTCAAGAATGTACAGTGGGAATTGCTACATATGCGACAGGTGATTACCAAGGTATTATATAGGTGGTCTGTCCTGTTATACCTGTGCCTGTTCGACAGGTTTTTTATGTCTCTATAATTTGTCTTTGTTTTGGCTAAATCCAGTATATTTCCCTAGTTTTATGTTTCATAGTTTATTATCCCTATTATAGATTTATAGCTGAGTCATGCTAAGTCCTGATAAAGGCCTTCTCTATCTATTATTTCCTAAATATTATAGGTATCTTGGGGTCTGAATATGGCCTATTATGTATCACATGAACAATGTTATTAATAAGAAAATTGAGGACAGAGATAAACTCAATCCGTATTTTAATTCACAAGATATAATTCTATTTTGACTGCCTTAACTTTCCTTTAGCTTGCTAAAATTATCGTTATATGGACATGTCTAATTCCTCACGGACTCCCCAATGGGGTGCCCATCATTATCGACATGTTAGGTTGATATAGATTACGCTATTATTCTACTAGAAGGCTCCTCACCCTACATTTCCCGTGTTCAACTAATTTAAGAGTTGTGAATCTACTACATTTTTACAGCATTGCTCAGGTTTAATACTTGTCAAACTGTTATATTTTCCATGTACTTTGTTAATTTTTTTGTAAGTTGCTTGATAACACGTCAATCATATTCATAGTGTTTAGATACTATGTTGGTCATGAATGATATTGCCGGTCATAGACGTTAGAGTGACCATTTGTCTTAAGTGATGTACTAACGGTAAACCAAGGGTACTTATTTCTGAAAACTTCATCTTCATACTTTAGCCCAGAAATAAGTGTATGGCGTATGCCCCATTACATATAAGGGGGTTTCACATCATAATCTCCTTCCCATACTCTAAATGCCATCTACCTATTATCGCATATAAATTTGCTCTCGTTGAAACACTACCCTGTACCTCATGCATTATACTTAATCTCCCTTTAAGCCTTCACCAGCTGCAGGCACTATGGCTCCCTAAGGGAGCCACAACTAGTTTGCTGCCTGAATATACATTGCCCAGGTTTTTTTTTTTTTTTATAGGGCTCTTACCATCCCTAAAACAATACCCCTTACATGAGCCAAAACTGCAATAGCTTCTACAAACAGGCATAGACCAGATGCTATCTTTACACTATAAGCTCAATATCTCTGTTTCATAAGTAATTACGCTCCTTAAATGTTGCATTTTTTTTGTGATCTTAATGTTTATATTTAGGGCGAATTTATACTATATAAATTCCAGAGATCCTTGTATCTTCTACCCTCTGTATTCTATAATTGTGATGTTGTTTGTATCTTACAAGGTGTTTGCATCTTTAGCCCCTTAATTCTAACGTATGACAGAAACTGAGTGCTGTGCTGTTAACTAATTAACACATGACCTTCCTACTGTGCTATCGATATCTGATGTTAAATATAATTCTCCCTTTATGCATACCACTTAATCTCTTCCCATCCCTTTGGCTATTTTTTTTTTTTCCTTGTTTCAACATAAACGGCTCCGCCCCCCCTTTATCCCCTATACTCTAAGCGGCGCTCGCCCGCTGACATCTTTCCCCACCCCCCCTTACATAAAGGCCTAAGTGTGGCCATTTCAATAACCAACTCCCCACATCTTATTAACTTGATGTCAGAAGGTTACAGAATATTCTACCTGTGGTGGTGGGGACCATTTACTATTCTTTATGTAATATAATTATATGGCCCAAAAGTGGCTGATCATCACCTGGCTATCATAGGTCTCTTAGCTTTCGTGTCCATTTGACCCAAAAGTGGTCATCTGATTAGTCAGCCAATTACGATATAGTATTCTAAAAAAAGAGGTTTAAGAAGCCTATCTCTTATTATGCAATGTTATATTTTTCCCTTTTTTCTTCAAGTGTCAATATATTTTAAACAATGCTGTATATGTCTTTGATGTTATAAGGCGATCATTGTTTGTTATTCATATCGCAAAACCTCAATAAAAAACTATTTAAAAAAAATTAAAAAAAATTCCGCCAGTGTCAGAGAAGCATTGCCTACCACAGAGAAGTATAGTAAAACACCTCTTGGTGGCACTGCCCAAGATGGGTCCCTTTTTAAATTAGCACTGTTATCATA
Source organism: Bombina variegata variegata (assembly GCA_905336975.1). Classification (NCBI taxonomy): domain Eukaryota; kingdom Metazoa; phylum Chordata; class Amphibia; order Anura; family Bombinatoridae; genus Bombina; species Bombina variegata. The sequence continues at coordinate 4,161 of CAJPDP010480390.1, forward strand.
ATGCTTTTATCATCATGGCCTCTGTCAGCAAATCAGAGTGCCAACAGGGAGATAAAAGAAAGGCAATTGTGTGCAAAAATAGTAGCAAACAAATAAAATATTACAGAATAAAGACATATTAAACCTCTGATATTTCACACATTAATGTATTTTTATTCTACACTAAAATATAATACATAAAAAAAGGATGACAGTAAACAGTATTTCCTTTATTTGTATTTACAAAAGTAGAAAGGTTTATCTTGCAATATCTATTTATAAATACATAGAACATATTTTGCTATGTGCAGAACATTAGAATGTGAAATATGTACAGTAAATACACACTATGGGGCCTATCTATCAAGCTCCGAATGGAGCTTGAGGCCCCTTGTTTCTGATGAGGCAGACAGGAATCGCCGGAATTCAACCCGATCGAGTACGATCGGGTTGATTGACACCCCCCTGCTGGTGGCCTATTGGCCCCGAGTCTGCAGGGGGCGGCGTTGCACCAGCAGCTCACAAGAGCGTATGGAGAGCGTATTGCTCTCCGCATTCAGCAATGTCTGTCGGACCTGATCCACACTGTCGGATCAGGTCCAACAGACATATGATAAATAGGCCTCTATAACACTTTATTCAATTTGAATATTGCATCAATATGATTTGTCATATTTTCATCTACTTAACTGCAAAGAGCTGCAATGCACTTAATATTTAGGGCCATATTACAAGTTGAGCGCTAATTAGGGCTTTCGTGAAAGTGATATTTTCGCTCCACTGAGTAGCACCAGTGCACGCTGATATTACAAGTTGAGAGCAATGTGAATGACCTGATTACAGCAAAATCTAAAGGCCACTTTTCTATGTTAATCCTTCTTGATCTGCCTGCAGCCTTTGACACGGTTGATCACACTCTCTTGCTCCAAACCCTCCAATCCTTCTGCATCTGAGACACAGATCTCTCGTGGCTCTCCTCTCTAACCAGACCTTTAGTGTTACCTTCTCTGGCACATCTACTGACTCTTTACCACTATATGTTGGGGTACCACAAGGCTCAGTCCTTGGTTCCCTTCTCTTCTCAATTTATACATTATCCTTAGGTTCCTTAATACAGTCCCATGGCCATTTGAATCCCATGGCCCAAATCTACATCTCTGAACCAGAACTATCACCTTCCTTACTAACTTGTGTCACTAACTGTCTTTCTAATATGTCGTGGATGTCCTCTCACTACCTTAAGCTAAATCTCTCAAAAAACTGAGTTCCGTATGTTCCCCCTTCTTCCAAAATCTCTACCCCCAACTTTCTCTAACTGTTGATAATAATATCATTACCCCAATCCCGCATGCCGGATGTTTTAGGGTCACACTTGACTCAGATATCTCTTTCATTCCACACATCCAGTGTTTGGCCAATTCTTGGCGCCTCCACATTAAAAACATCTCCAAAATTTGCTACTTCCTCACAAAAAGACAAACTAAGACTTGAATCCACTCTCTCATCATTTCCCGCCTTGACTATTGCAACTCCATCCTTTCCCGCCTCCCTAGCTGCTGTCTATCTCCCTTACAATCCATAATAAATGCCTCTGCCAGTCTGATATTCCTTACATGTCGCTCCTCATCGGCTGCACCTCTTTGCCAGTCCCTTCACTGGCTTCCTCTAACCTCCAGAATAAAACATAAAATCCTGACTCTAATTTTTAAAGCTCTCAATAACACTGCTCCACCCTTTATCTCTGACCTAGTCTCCAGATACTCGCCCTCCCGTCCCCTTCACTCTGTTCATGACCTCCTTCTCTCTTCCTCTCTTATTACCTCCTCACATTCCAGTCTACAAGACTTCTCCAGACTGACCCCTTTTTTGGGGAACTCTCTGCCTCGCTCTACTCAACTCTCCCCTAGTCTTCAAACTTTCAAGCGCTTCTTAAAGACTCTACTCTTCAGGGATGCATATAATATAGACTGACAATTTCCTATCTTAGTCCCTCTCCTCCTTTAGTTATCCCCTTGAACCGCCATTAGCATGTTAGCCTAGGAGTCTAGCTGCTTTGTAGATCACCTTCATGAGAGATGATTTACAACAGTAAAACTCTTGTTGCTTTGTCTCCTATAACTGTCACCTTGCATATTAGACCCATATCTTTAGCACTGTGATACCTGTTGGAGCTCTACAAATAACTGATAATAATAATAATTGCACTCACGACACCACGCTTCCATAAGCTCCAATGGGAGCCTCGTTCTAATGCCGTGAGTCATGGCATGAGAATAAGCGCAACCAAGGGGGTAAGTCACGCAGCGATGGCAGCAAATTGTAAATAAATATGCATATGACTATATACATATATGTTTATGTGTTAATATGGTATATACACATATTAACAAATAAATATATACTGTATGTATATAAGCATATACATATATATTTACTGGGAACAGTGCCGTCATTTTTCTAACACCCCACTTCCGCCAACTTTAGCCTCCAAAAACTGCCTGGTGCAGTTCTTTTATTAAAAAACTAAAATGCTACAATTTTTTTTTTTTTTATAAAATATACACCACTGTATTCTGGGGGCATTTGGAGCACATTTATGTAATGGCTTGTAATGGATGATTATCTTGGATCCACAAATGGGCATTCAAAAATTAGCTCTCCACTTGTAATCTAGCTCTTAATGTTGTTTTAAATAATAAACACAGCAAGTAACAATAAATCCCTTGCATATTTTGTCAAGGAGATGTGGTAAACGCCACTCCTCGCTGGCCTAGCCACCTCCTGGAACTAAGCACTGGACCAGAATTGAACCCCGGTCCGGTGCTTCCTAAAAGAGGTGATGATCGCTATTGTATAGTCCCTTTGTAGTGGGCAGGACAAACATTTACATATGTAGATATATTTAATAGACAGATATGTGATATCTAGTACAGCAATTAAAATCTTCAGGAAACACAAGAAAATGAAAATCAGGACTCTAAAATCAAAAATGGCACATTTTATTTCCTTGGGACCGATTTATTAAATGTCCGAGGGACATGATCTGCTGTAGCGGATCATGTCTGCCCGACATCGCTAAATGCCGACAGCATACGCTGTCAGCATTTAACATTCCACAAGCATTCCTAATGAAATGCTTGTGCAATGCCGCCCCCTGTAGATTAGCAGGGGGTGTCAATCATCCCGTATACGATCGGGATGATTGCTATCCGCCGCCTCAGAGGTGGCGGATGAGTTAAGGACCAGTGGTCTTACTACCGCTGCTTCTTAACTTTTGTTTCTAGCGATCTGGAAACTACAGGGGTAGATTACAGCATCCGCTGCTTGTTAAATCTACCCCATAGACTCAAATTTGCATGATTCTAAGTTACAATAGTTTCATCTTCTTAAATGGGATTTCTATCAGCAATCTCATATTCATGATCAGGATTTAACAATTTTCCATTCCATCTTGTTTTAGTGGCAAACTTAATCAGTTGCAAGGGGTTTTTACATAAATAGAAGTCACAAACATCATAATTTACAGTATCTAGAACCTTGTGTCACTATCTTCCTACAATAACAGATATTCTATAAAAGCAAACCTTGTTTGTATAGGGAGCTTTGGAACTTTTAGCGATATTTTTAACCTTGCAGTGTCACGATCTACAGTGTGAGAACTGTTAAAATCCCATTTTAGAAAAAGAGATAAGAGGCAGCCACTTTATTCTTATGGAAATTAATATCCCATATTGTTCTTCTTGATTTTAGATAAAATAACATCACCAATATGGAAATTAAAGTTTTCTTAATGAATGAACAATGAATTAAAAGCATAATATATTTAAAATTTTAAACATATAATTAATCAAACATACCCAGTACACCCATGATGCCCATATAAAATGGCAACACTAGCCTATCAACATTCTTGATCGCTTACTATTGCATCATTTTTAGACACCTTCTTGATTTTTTTTTTATGTTCATCTTTATTTATTTTATAAAAGTATAACAAAGAAGGAAAAAGAAAAATATCAATATCAAATTACAAATATAAAGAACAGACAAGTAATATCACACTTCATATTAGGTTGAGATCAAGAGACTCTTCCATTATGCCCAGGTTATTTTTTCTTTCTTCACATAAGCGCAATGGAGTTTGAGAGCCCATAGAGTTTGATGAGCTGTATAAACGGGGTAGGGGGTCTTCTCAAAATAGCTTATTCAGTGGGCAACTGGAATTTAACTCTCTTCTGTGTTTAATTAGAAGTCCAAACTGTAATTAGTCACTTATCCATCAGCTATATTAACAATTAAGAAAGGAAGAAAAGAGAAAAAAGAGAAAAAACAACGTCCATCTATACTTTGATGTTTGCTATGCTGTTCATATGTTAGAATTTTGTGAAGATGTCACATGTAAGATTGGAGTATGCATGTAGGGATGTTTAGGCTATCAATCCAGTGTTTGTGTGTCCCCATAGGTGTAGGACTCCCAAATAAATAATATATCTTGGTATAATGATAGCTGGCCTATTCTAAGATAATATAGCCTTTCCAACAAAAGATTTTTATTAACTAAATCTTTCCAAGCTAAGGCTGTAGGAGTTTGAGTTGATTTCCACATTCTTGGAAGCAACTGATTGGCCGAGTTAAGCAAGATTGGGAATAGATGCTTTCTTATTTTGCAAGTAATGGGGGGGGGGTGAATGAGCATTATTATTTCTGGGGAGGGGGATATATTTGTATTTAAGGTTTTATTAATTCCCCTGAAAATCGTGGACCAGAATTTTTTAATGTATCTACATTCTCACCATATGTGTGAGATATGGCCCTCATGTGTGCAACCTCTCCAGCATAAACCTGAGGATTTTTCTGGCTGGCGTCAGGTACCACCTCATTATTATTTTAATGTTGGTTTCTTTTGCTTGAGCAGAGTGGCCAGAATGAGACAAGTTTGCAAATCTGCGTGCCCAGACTTTCGGGGCTGTGTTTGTATTAAGTTCTCTGTCCCATCTTTTAGTGTATGAGGGAGGAAGGGGAAAAGAGTTTGATAAAACGAGTTTGTATAGCTTAGAGATCACCCTTTTTGTAGACTCCCTGGAAATGAATAACTGTTCAAAGGGCGTGAGAGGGCGAGTCAGATCTTTTTTGTACTTATGAGAAATTATGTAATGTCTCATCTGATGTGCAGAACCAGGACGATAGAAAGGGATGTTCTAGAGTGTCAAGTTGGTGATTAGCTTTAATCTTATTGGAACTGTCTAGCAGTGAGTGTATAGGAAGAGAATGTAGGAGGTCTGGGATAAGGGAGTATTCTGGCAGCATGCCAGGTCCAAATTCTGGATTATTTAAAAGAGTGGTGAGTGGGGAGTATCTGGAGGACATTTTGTTAGGAGGGTTGTGAATTAGTCTCCAGTCCAACCAGGTTTCATTAGTGATAGAAGAGGAGGAAATTGTCCATTTATTGAAAAACGCGGGGTTCCAACATAAATCTTGAAATTTGTGTGGGGCAGACAAAGCGTTTTCAATATGAATCCATCTTCTAGAGCTGGGTCCATCAAATCTGCACCAGTCCGAAATTCTCTGTAGAGAGATTGCCAGTTTATAGGATAGGAGGTGGGGGACTCCCAGTCCGCCTTCTAATGGGAGTTTGAAAAAAGTATTTTGATTAATTTGAGGCGGCCTACATCTCCAGATATAGTCATTTATAATTTTTTGCAAAATAGCAAGGTCTTTTTGAATACCAGATATTGGAACCGTCTGTAAAATATAAAGGGCCTTTGGAAGAAGGGTCATTTTTACTGACTGAATTCTGCCTAACCAAGATATGTTTTTAGGAAGCCAGGTGGACGTAAGAGCCTGAAATTCTGAGATTAAGCTTCCATAATTGTATTTTCGTAAATCTGTTTTGTCTGGGGTTATATGTATGCCTAGGTATTTAAGATATTTCTTCTGTTGTTTGAGAGGGCATGTCATGCTTAATAGGTCTAGAGATTGGCGAGAAAGGTTTATGGGTAGGTATTCTGATTTGGTCAAATTGACTAAGAAGCTTGACACAGTTCCAAACTGAGCAAGTTCTGAAATGGCTATTTATAGAGAGGTGAGGGGATTTGTGAGTGTCAGAAGTAAATCATCTGCAAAGATAGCTAGTTTATAAGACTGGTTGTCAATAGTAATCCCACTAATTTGATTGAGTCTAATTTTGATAGCTAATGGTTCCAGGGACAAGATAAAGAGGAGTGGAGATAAGGGACAGCCCTGTCTGGAACCGTTCCAGATTACAAATGGGTCTGAGAGTGTGCCATTGATTTTTATTTGAGCTGTAGGGTTGGTATATAGGGCTAGAATTTTTTGGGTGAAGGAATTTGGGAATTTAAAGTGTTGTAAGGTCGCCTGTAGGTATGTCCAATCTAGGCGATCAAAAGCCTTTTCGGCATCAGTGGACAAAAATATGGACGGGGTTTTATTTTGCATGACATATTCTAAGAGATTGAGTACTTTGACCGTATTATCTTTGGCTTCTCTATGGGGTACAAAACCAACCTGGTCTTGATGTATTATTGTTGGTAGAATTTGGTTAAGGCAAGTGGCTAGAATTTTGGCGTAAAGTTTTAGATCAACGTTGAGCAACGAGATCGGTCTAAAGTTCGCCGGAACGTTTGGGGTTTGCCAGGTTTAGCTATAACAGATATATTAGCTTGTAGCATATTGTCTGGGAATTGTAGGAGTTCTGGGATAGAATTAAAAAGAGACGTTAGGTGTGGAATTAAGTATTTTGCGAAAGTTTTATAGTATAGGCCCGTGAAACCATCGGGACCTGGTGCTTTATTTTGCTTTAGCTGTTTTATCGCTTCTTGAATCTCAGAAGCTTGAATAGGTGACTCTAAGTGTTTTCATTGTTCTGAGGTTAGGAATTTTATCTAAGTATTGGTTACACAATTGATAATGAATTTGGGAGTCCCTAAGTGGAAAAAGATTGTAAAGTTTATGATAGAACTCTTTGAATTATTTTGATATGGTTTTAGTGTCTTCTAGGTGTCTGTCATTTGTAGATTTAATGGAGTGGATGTAAGTTTTCTGTTGCTGTCTCTTTAAGGCTCGAGCTAAAAGTTTCCCCGGTTTATTTCCTTCTCTATAAAAGTTTTGTTGGAGATAAAGTTGTTGCTTTTGTGATTTAGTCTGAAGAATGGAGTTCAGTTTCTCTCTTTTTATTTTGAGGCGCTCAAGAATAGAGCTGTCTGAGGGGTTAGATTTATGTGCATTGTCTAAATTGGCTATCTGCTTGGTTATGGCATCTACTTCTTTTCTACTTTTCCTGTTAATTTGTGCTTTGGCCTTAATAAACTCCCCTCTAATGGTTCATTTGTGAGCTTCCCATAGAGTGGTTATATCAACATCTGATGTATTATTTAAGAAGAAATATGATTTTATATGTTTTGAAAACTGTTTTATCACACTTGGGTCTAGTAGCATAGATTCATCTAGTCGCCATTGAAATGTTTGTAAGGGAGCAGAAGGCCAATTTATGGTGCAAGTAACTAGCGAGTGGTCTGACCATATTGTGTGTTTTATACATGAGAATTTGGTGTGGGAAAGAATCAGATGGTCCACGAAGATGTAATCTAATCTGGAGTAGCTGCGGTTGGGATGTGAGAAAAAGGTATAATCCCTTTTTTGAGGATTAAAGTACCTCCAGGCATCATGTAAACCAAGTAACTTAAGCTTTTGCCATATATTGCTAAGGTTTGGAGTTTTAGCTCTATTGTTTGGGTTCGAGTTATCAATTGAGGGGACCAGTGGGAAGTTCATATCTCCAGCCATGATTAAAGAACCTTTGGTTTCTTTAACGAGTAAATCTGCTATTAAAGCAACAAATTTGTCCTGATGTGAATTGGGGGCGTAGATATTCACAAGGGTCACTGGTTTACCATATAGAAGGCCTTTCAAACATAAGTACCTCCCATATTTATCTGAGATTGATTGCGTTTTATTGAAAGGAACAGATTTATGAATTAGAATACTAACTCCATTAAGTTTTTTTATTTCGGTTGGTGCTATGAAAGTGGTGAGGATAAAATGAAGAGAAATATTTGGGGGAATTTTTTGACTTAAAATGGGTTTCCTGAAGAAATAAAATGTGGCCTCCTCGTTTATGGAAATCGAGCATAGCCATTCTACTTTTATTAGGGCAATTTAGGCCTTTGGTGTTTTGTGTGAAAATGATAAGTTCTTGTGGTGCGTGACTACCCATATGTGTAGAGTGGAACATGTTTTGATATGACTAGTGATGTAATGCTCAGTATGTGTTTGCAGCATAGATATAGCTGATGGACAATAAGTGAAAGTTGAAAGGAAAAGAAAGACGAAAGAAAAGACATAACAGGAAATACATTTCCCAACAAATACTTAATAAGTAAAAATTTTTCCTAAAGGAGTAAAACTCCCGTCCAAGTGAGAACAATATAACTGCTGTTAGAGATAATCATTCAGCAACTTTTAGCATAAACAACATTTAACATGCATGGCCCTATAGTAATGTAAATGATAGTATCATTGCTCAAGAGAGTAACGAAAGATATAAAGTGGCCTGCAAAATAACTGTACAAAAATGAAAAGTAAATACCAGACATAAGGTTGTTGAAAAAATGGGTTGAACCTCAGTCATATAAGAGGACATGGGACAAAATATACTCTGTCCATGAGGTGCCCTCTGTGGATGATGAAGTCAATAGTCAGAAAGGTTGCATAAAGATCATGGAATTGTATCCATTATCACTCCTTTTCCGTCTGCAGATGAGATGAAGACAGGGTGGATTTTCGTGCTTTTTTCTGGGTAGCCTGTTGCCATATCCCTCTTTGGGGCAACGGGGAAGATTTCCTTGGTCTAAGTTGATATTCCTGATGCTGGGCAATATCCTCTGTTTGAGGAGGTGGGATGTCCAGATCTTTGCAGACAAGTGGGATGTATTTGACAGATGAGCAAGTGAGGCGCCTGCCCTTCCATAGAATCAAGTGAAAAGGGAAACCCCACCTATAAGGAATATTCATCTTCCTCAGGGACATTGTAAGTGGCTTAAGTTCCCTTCATTTTGAAAGAGTTCTCTGAGAAAGATCTGCATACATTTGTATCTCTGAGTTTTCATACCTAATGGGCTGCTGTTCTCTAGCTAATTTCATTAGTTCTTCTTTCACTTGAAAGTTGGTAATGCGAACAATGACATCTCTTGGAGCTTGACCCCCTTGTGGTTTGGGGCACAGGTCCCTATGGACTCTATCAATGTCAACTTTTGATGTAGACTCCTCTTGTCTTAGGGCACAAAAGAAATCCTGGAGGTATTGTTCCAAGTCCGACGGCGGAATAGTTTCTGGGATTCCTCTGAGTTGAATATTGTGGAGCCTGCTTCAGTTTTCGGCATCATCCAACTTGTCTTCAAGTTCAGAGATAGTCACACCTTGATGTTGTATAGTGCTATGAAGGTCAGAAATGGCCTCTGTGTGTAGGTCTTGAGTGTTTTCAAGAGATTCAACTCTGTGACCTATTTCTGAAATGTCTTTTTTGAGATCTGATATTTCATCTCTAATACATTGTTTAACTTGGGATATTAATGAGGAAAAATCTTTTTTTGAAGGAATAGAATTGAAGAGGGCTGTGGGGACAGTGATGGTTTCAGAGGTTTGGTCGCATTCTGAGTCAGAGGAGCTATGATAGGAGGCTTGGTCTGGTAGGATTGCTTCAGCAGGACTAGTGGCTTTAGACTCCAGGGTCTTGAAAAAACTGTTAACAGTATGAGCTGAGGTTTTCAGCTGCTTAGCGCTTCTGCTAGGTTTGCTGCCTTTTTTTTGGAGACATTATTAGATGGGTGCATGTAACTCAGGCTTCACAGCCACTCACAACAAATCAAAAATTATTAAAGCAAATTAGTTTATTCATAAAGCGCATACAGACAAAAACATATAACTTCAGCACACATAGACCATGTCCCTGGGTTGTATGAGAATATGTAGAAAGGTTAAGTCTCTTTTAATTCATAGAGGTGTACTCTGATGTGTGATAAGGAGATCAGCTGCTCTCTTTATGCCCACCTTTAGCTATGGGAGTGATGGTAAAGTCAAGTAGATGTGTCTATCTTAGTTATAGAGATGCAAGAGTTAGTTTCAAGATGTCTGAGGTCGGAACTAACAAGTGTTAATTATAGCTGCATTTCAGGTATTTATGTTAACATCGGCGATGCAGTGATTACCACTGTGCTGCGTTATGGGTCTTACCCTTCTACAGCTCTCATCGTGACTCTTAGCAGCTGATCTGGTGCACTAATAAGAAGTGCGTATGTAACTACAAAGCAGGCTGCGGCCTGCACCGGGATCAGACTCAGACTTTGTGCCCGCTCCGGAGCTGCTGAACTTGCTGTCTGTCGGTAGATGAGCGGATCGAAGACAAGAGAGACTGTGTTATAGCGCGTGTAAGTCACTTTAGGTATTTGGGATCCGAGTTTAGACACTTCAATGCTACGGAGTGTTGTCTGTTTGCTAGCGTGACTTAGAAGCCCCAGTGGGTTTCAGTATGGGGTAAAGGTCCCAAAAGCTCCATTTGTTCTGTTCTGTGGTGTATGTTGTCACATACCTGCTTGCAAGAGGCTACAATAGGCAATACAATAGGGCTCAGGAGCTCAGTTAAAAAGCAGCCATCACCTAGGCTGGCTAGCTCCGCCCCCCCACCTTCTTGATTTTGCCTAATTTTTTAGAGCTTCTCCTGATCTCATAATTTTTTGCAACATTTTCATTTTGTGTCATTTTTATGTGGGTGTTGCATCTATGACGCGTCTTGTCCCATCATTTGCCCTATTTATTGATGAGATTAAGCAATTTTAGTGCTAGATTGTGAACTCGGTTTGCTCTGCATGTGCTGTACAGAAAAAGAGTTAACCCTTTGTAGATCTTCTGCTCCAATGCCCTCCTATGAGACCAGACATCTCCCTTATTGGCTGTGCAGCATTCTGGGACTTATGAAAAGGCTCTGTGGCCTAGAAAATATGCAGCCTCACTAGACTACATTTTTGGTGCAGCTGGCAGCAGCTAGCGGGTAAAATGGAAGAGCACCTGTGGGTGTCTTAGGGGGCTCGAAACCAGATGCCAGTGGCTATCCCTGGGATAAGCAATGTCAAAAAGTGCCCCCCTCCCCATCTTCTCCAAATCTGCCGCCCTAATACGCCCCTGGTGCATTGCATGACATAAAAATAAATAAATAAATAAAATGACCTGAGCTTAGATTTTATTTATAGTAAACTCTTATCATTAAGACTTGCACTTTGAAGAATCAGAATACATTTTTTTAAAAGATCTAGAATGGAAAATTTAACTAGAATAATTTTTCAGAAAAAGGAGCTATTTTTTTAGTGGATCGGTTTTGTTTGTACACTATTGCAGGTTTTGAATGCAAATTTGTCTTAAAGAGGATACAATTCTATTTATTTATTGGTTTGGTTTAGAATTGCTGCACAGCTTAACTTAAAGGCCATAATTATTATCTGTTTTATTAAAAGAGAAAAATATCTGTTAGAATTTCAAGAAGTTAGTGTATTTAATTAAAGGAAAAGGGTTAGGTGTATGGGAGTTAGAATGACTCACATTTTTAAGAAAGCAATCTGAAAATATGAATGAAAAACAACCCATATGCAGAAAGAGGTATGGCGGACAACAGTCAATGAATGCTTAAGAAACAAACATTTTTTAGGTAAAGAACTTTGGGCAGGATTAATGTTCATTTTAGAGATAGTTTTGGTTGTCAGAATATTATTGTTTGTAACTGCCAATATACAACTTGTATATAAAAACTTTATTAAGAACCATCAAACAGTTTATTGGTTTCCACTTTTGATTTTGACAGCTTTTTTTTTCAAAAACAAAAAAATGTAAAGAAATGTATAAAAATTACAACAGCAAAAATAAAGAATATTTGCATGTGTAACAAAAGTCCTGGCAGCTAAGTCTTCAATAGGGGTCAGTTAAAACAAAAATATGGTCAGAATGTATATTGGGCTGTTTTAATGGACACATAAGAAGTGCCATGTTTCATTCTTTCTATTAAACCAGGCAGGATAGATATTAGGTAAAAATAGGGAGAATTGGTGTAGTAGGTATTGTGATGGAACTACCATCATTATCAGGGACATGGTGTGGCATTGCACCATCTATTGGATGACCCATCCACAGGGATCTCGTGTGACATAGCGTCATGTATTGGTTAAACCATCCACAGGGACCTTGTGTGGCATAGCGCCATCTGTTGGTTGAACGTTCATAGTCACCAATATGTTTGCATATATTTTATATGATGTGACGTGATAAAATGTTTTGAGCTGATATATGTTTGCATATGTTCCCCAGACTCCCATTCCCTTTCGTCAGAGTCAGAATTCATGATTGTATTGTTGCTGTATACTTACTATGTGGTTATGTTTTAGGATGAGTGGGTCACCCCAAGCTAAATTCTTAGGTGCTAGTCCCTAATTAAATAAAGATCAAGCATGAGTAGTTCCATTTGCAATTGTGAGTTTTGCCTGGTTCTTTGAGGGATTCCAGTAGCAGAGTTTAAGGACCTGTGTTATGGCCAACCGGGTCCCTGGTTATGGGGACCTGTTATGGAGTCTGAGGACATGAAGGTAAAGAGCTTGCCTGAGTGCCAAAAGCATCTTTGTAAAGAAGGCATCAAGAGCTGGCCTGAGAGGATCAAAAGCATCTTTATAATAATGATGTTGGGAGAAGGCAGAGGGATCTATAACTGTCTCTCTCATATATCATCTTGGATGTCCTCTCACTACCTCAAGCTAAATCTCTCCAAAACTGAGCTCCTTATTTTCCCCCCTTCTTCCAAAATCTCCACCCCCCATGTCTCTATAACTGTTGATAACTCCATCATTACCCCAACCTCACAT
>CAJPDP010480520.1:0-10300 GCA_905336975.1 Bombina variegata variegata
GCATTCCTATTGGCTGAAAATTTTGAATCAGCCAATAGGAATTTGGGCTGCTAAAATCCTATTGGCTGTTCAAATCAGCCAATAGGATTTAAGCAGCTCTCATTCTATTGGCTGATTCAATTCATATATCCATCCATCCATCCATCCATAATATCTATCTATCTATCTATCTATCTATCTATCTCTCTGCCTGTCTGTCTGTCTGTGTCTGCCTCTCTATCTATGTTCATCTATCTATCTATCTATCTATCTATCTAACATCTATCTATCTAGCATCTATCTATCTATCTATCTATCTATCTGAGAGAGATTATTCTGCATTTTACAGAAAAAACAGACGTGAAGAGGTTTTGCTGGATAAATATAGACACACATGCTATATACTATACATTTTTTATACAGTTTTGTGAAAAAAATTATTTACCAGTAAGTATATTTTTATTTGACCCTGTTCTTCTATATAACATCTCATCCTAAACAAAACAAAAATCATTTTATGTTGGACTTCATTTCATCTCTTTATAGATTGTATTTAAATTGCATAATAGTTTGAAATATGTATTCTACAGTAACTCTTCAATTATGAACAAGAACAGTAGTACACATTGATTTTCTGTGGAATATCAATTTTATTCTTCCATTTGCTGTAAAAAAGGTGTTTTTAGTTTTAATATCCATTTAAATGTAAATAAAATAACATTTATAATAATTAAATTTAAAAATAAAGTACTATGGTAATAGGCTATTGATGATGATGCATTGACAGGTGGTTAGTATGTTGGTATGGGCTGGTTGCATTTAGCTGTGAAGTTGCTACTGCTATTTTTAACACTGACATGTTAGTTTTTCTTTAGGTAAATATAAGTGACTTTGTAACTGATGTTATTAAAAGTCCTGGATCCTCTTAATATAGCGTTTTACAGGATGCATATACTATTAAATGATTCTGCACAGGTCCATTTTGTAGACAGACAACTGAGTGAAGAATTGCAAGATTTCTTTTTTTTTCTTCTTTTTTAATTAAATGTTGCAAACTGTATATTTAAGTTTAATATTTGTTTTAATGTAAATATAGCATTTCCATAATGTGTCTGTTTACGTCTATGATATTTAGCAATACCATGTCCTGAGATTGTTTATAGATATGATAACGACATCAAGTGCATTTTTATTCAATATTATTCTCTTTTAAGCACTATTAAGCAATAGAAAAGCTCCTTAAATGTTAAGACTGTGTCAAATTCTGCCTTCAAAACACAGGTAAACTGAGATGTATCTGGAATTTATTGCAAATACATCTCAGTTTACCTTGGATCATCCCTTGGATCAATATATATTAATAAAATATTTATTTAAAAAAATCCATTTGAGTAAAAACCAACATGGTTGTTTGAACAAAGTAAAAGTTTCAGATTTTAGAAACATTATTTCAGAAAGCTTGTTGTCTCTGATATGTAATGGGCACAAACAGACGCAAATACCTGGACTATTTTGGAGCTGCCATTGTTACAATATGTATATAAAATACTTTGCATTTTCTGTTTCAAAATTACAAAATAACCCATGTAAATAATAGATATTTATATTGTTACAATATCTGTTATTACTATTGCTTTTTATAACAAGTGTAAAGTACTGTACATACATCAAGAAAGATATGCAAAAAGTAAATAACCACTCCTTGATATTAAATTGTTTTATAAATATTTGATGTGCCCTCTTATTAACAGATTATGCCATTAAGGTAACATGAGCAGTAAATAAAATACACTTGGTAAGTGGAAGTGCAGATTGTCCATCATCAACATTTGAATATACTCTTTGATATAGTGTAATTCTCTATTTTCACAGGTTTTTTTTTATTTGGTAAAAGGGGTAAAAAAAAGTGCCTTGGCTATCAATTCTCAATTTTACGCAGATGCTTAAAATGATAGTTTTAATGAAGTCTGTCCTTTTTAAGAGCCTCTTGCATCAGCATTGTATTGTAAGTCTTTATCTTTTTAAAACATGTCAAAAATCTGGATAGTATAAAAGCTGTTCCATATTAAACCTATTTTAAAAAAAAATCAGCTAAATCCATATTTTTATTTTGTTTATTAAGAAGTCTTTATTTGTTCTTCAGTTTATCAAATTACTCTCAAATATGTTGTGCTAGTGTCAGTACCAAGAGAATTTTTTGCTATGCATTTGTACATTCCGGAATCGGAACTTTGTGGATTCTGAACAACTAATGTGCCTTGCGGATGAAGAAGCTCAGTTCCTGTGGGACGACCTTTACTAGCCGTTGATAATACAGAGAGGTCTGGTAACTCCCAGCTGATCTCTGGCTTTGGTATCCCTATGGCCATGCAGTTGAGATGTACAGCGGAGCCAACTCTTGTATGTAGGCTCTGTGGAGGTTTATTTGTAATCCTTGGAGGATATGCTACAATCATAACAGGCACACTAATTGCTGCCTCCCCTGCATTGTTCATAGCTTTACAAAGATAGTTTCCTCTATCATGGATGGTTGTGTCTTGAACGACTAAGGTACCATTTTCAAACAGCATGTATTTTCCATTGACGTGAGGCCTGTCTATCATATAGCCACTTGGAAGGGTCCAGATTACTCTGGGCCTGGGTATTCCATCAGAAAGACAATGTAGGGCGAGTGTTTCCCCAATGATACTCTTTATTGGCCCTCTTGGATGTGTAAGAATTGTAGGTTTCTGGCCAACCTCCAAAATAATGAGCTTCTCAATGTAACCAACCTTGTTCCTCGCTGCACATCTATATTTTCCTGCATCATCTTTTGTTGGACTATAAATAATAAAAGTACCATTGCTTCCTGTATGATATTTAGAATACTTCTGTCCATTTAAAAACCGTGTCCCATTTGGCAAGAGCCATAATATTTCTGGAGCAGGATTCCCATCTGCAAAACAATTTAGTATTGCCATTTTTCCTGGTTTAGCTATTATTTTCTCATTAAATGGATTCTTAAACATTGGCCTTCTAAGCATATCAATTACTTCAAGCTGCACAACTAACATGCTTTCCCCTCCATCATTACGAGCAACACAAGTGAATTCAGCTGTATCTGAAGGTCTTACATTTCTGATTTCCAATGTTCCATTCATATGCACAATTATTCTACTTCCATGATATGGTGCCGTCAAGTAAATGTTATCTGGCATAATCCACATGACTTGAAGTGGTGGTGATCCTTCTGCTTTGCAGTTAATGAGTTTTCTAGAGTGTTTTATAGCTGTGTCTGTAATTACTGTTCTATTTGAGTACAATCCATTTATAAGTGGTGGATTTGATAGAACTTCCAACTTCAGTAGCTTGGTGTCATCGCCTGCAGGATTACGAGCCACACACATGTATTCTCCAGCATCCAGCAATTTAACTTGACTTACTGACAGGGACCCATTATCATGTAAAACATATCTTTCATGAGAAGTTGCAATCATATCACTTGATGGAAGTAACCAAAACATTTTAGGTTTGGGTTCTCCATTAGCTTCACAGTCTAAAACAGCTGTTTGTCCAGCTCTTGCTTTAAAATGTGTCTTTTGATTTAGGGTAATGCGTGGAGCTGCTGTCACTACTGTGATGTGCACTTTCATTTCATCTTTACCCAAGGTATTTTCAGCATAACATATATAATCTCCTCCTTCATTTATACCTACTTTATTAAGATATAAAGTTCCATTATCAAAAAGAATGTATCTTCGTTTCCGTCTACCACTGTCATCAGCTTGGAGTACATTATTTATCAAAGTGCCATCTGGCAAGCTCCAGGATATTTCTGGTATTGGCGATCCAGAGACTTTGCAGTCTACCTTAAATTCTTTTCCATAAGGAACTTCTTTTATAAGCTGGTGTTTTTGAATGATTTTTGCAGGTTTCATTGTCACACTCACTTTCATCAATATCAGGTCATCTCCCATTTTATTTCTTGCTACACACAAATAATCGCCTGCATCTTTCTCATTCACCGATTCAACAACAAGGGAACCATTTGGATATACTTGAATTCGGCTTCCCATTCTGGCAAGAAAAAAATAGAAAATATGAAATGAATATACATACATAGGTCGATTTTGCATTAACTTTATGGGGCATATTTATCAAGCTCCGTATGGAGCTTGAAGCCCTGTGTCTAAAGATCACTGCTCCATAACCTGTCCGCCTGCTCTGAGAAAGTGGACTGCAGAAATCAACCCGATCGAATATGTTCGGGTTGATTGACACCCCATGCTAGTGGCCGAATGGCCGCGAATCTGCAGGGGGGCGGCGTTACACCAGAAGTTCACAAGAACTGCTGGTGCAATGCTGAATGTGGAGAACGTAATGCTGTCCGCATTCAGCAATGTCTGTCGGACATGATCCGCTGATCGGATCATGTCGGACAGACATTTGATAAATAGGCCCCTATGTATATAAGTTTTGCATTAACCACAGGCATTGCATATATAATCTCACACTTTTATTCCTTTACTAGACTGTTTCTTATGATCCATTACACTGACTTGCACAGTGCACTAACAATAATGCTAAGGTCATGTAAAAAGAATGCATAATTTTAACTTGTTTTACACAATAAAACCAATTTACTCATACTTCCTAGATTGCCATTATTGTAGAATGGTGGTGAGATGTTGGTACTTGTGATGTTTGGGCCAATGATAGTGCTTCAGAGATTCTAACCTTGACAACAGAACTAAAATCCAACAAAAGCAATGATTCTATATATGGATTTATTGCATAAAACAACATGCATCAGCTTCTACAGTACTTACATGTATGATTCTAGGTATTTTGCAAATATTATTGTTTGTTTAAAACAAATGATATCGATCAGCTTCTCAATTCCATTTACCTTTTAGAATTATATGTAAGAAACATATTAGTGGTAAGAAGTATGACATCATATTAGGGTGAAGAGAATTATCTAACACTCTTGCTGAGAAATTTTTCCTGCTAGAATTGTGCGGTTGGCCACACAGCTGTAGTCAATAATTATTATATTTGGTTCATCCACAATGTAGACTCAGAGACTCAGTATGTAGTTCTGAATACTGGATATAAATGGAAAATTACATTGTATGGGGTTTTTATTATGTGTGTAAAAACATCTTTAAAACAGGTTGTTCTATTGTACACACACCGATTACAGTTATAGACAGTAGAATAAGAGAAATCTTGGAAGTAGGATACCAGAACATATACCAATATTTTCAATAGCAAGAGCAAAAGCAGTAGAAGCAGTATCATTGTGCTCATATTATTGCGTGCAATCCAAAATATCACTTTCACATCTCACAATTTTGAAAACATGGTATTAACTATTGGTGCTTGTTCTTATTCAAATATACCTTAAAATACTATGGAAATGAAATGGGTGGATAGAATATTAGGGCTTAATAAATGTGAAACAAAGGGTCAATAAGAGAAGCTAGGGTGCTAGGCTGATAGAGATAAGGTATATGACATGGGAAGGGTTAAAGAGTCAAGGGTGTAACTGTATGTGTCTGTTAAGTCTAAAATGTAAAATTAGCATGCAAGGTGCATAGCAAATAGCTTAACCAAATGCTCTACTATCTATCTATCTATCTATCTATCTATCATCTATCTATTTATCTATCTATCTATCTATCTATCTCACTCAAAAGCATACTTTAAAACTTAGTGAAGAACTGCAGTCTTACAGCTTTGTTTTAGCACACCATAGCACTGGAGCGAAACCCAGGACTTAAATTTTTCAGTGCTCCCCATATATGAGAGGCATTTAGCGTGACTGCACAATCTAACTTTTAGATGTCAGCGTGCTCTAGGCTTTCGCTCGAGTGCTAATATTTTATAACAATAAAAGAGCCAAGTACATGTATGATGCTGAGATGGGACCTATGGGAGCTAGATGCTGTTACCAAGCGCAACAAGCAGTGTCATTGAGTGGTCACAAAAGAAAGTAAAGTGTCCTGTAATATGCAATTTCAGTTGTGATAGAGGGCTTATAGGTGCACAAAGTTGTTGCAGTGTGTTATTCATAATATATATAGCAACATCAATGGTACTAGTCTCTTAGTAATATCACTCCATATCTGTTGAACAACATGCATTCATTATATATGTATACAGAGCAAGTACCAAGTGAATAGTTTAACACTATGAAAGATGTGCCAATAACTGGATATTCAGTAGTGCAAGATGAAAATACCACTGCATCTCTTACTAAGCGATGTTATATCCCTTAAAGATACGGATGATGAGGACTTAGATCTCTTAGAACTCCAAGATGTTTTTTCACAGGATGTTCCTAACACACAATTGGGTGACCATTTTATTGATATGGAATCTCTTAAAAAGAAAGAACAAAAGCTCAAATGGGACAAATGGATTTTATCTAAATATGTAGCCATGAAAATGGTACCCAGGGGACTACGAATTAATAAATTCCCTACGTATGACATACATGATGTAAATTTTATTGAAAGGTGGAATCAGACACTAACAGAATGTTCTCTAAAGTTGATTTCATTACTGATTGAATATAAGGATATGCTTCTGAATGAGGTTAAAAATAAGATAATCCTTTTACAGGTTGACATGAATAAATTTAAAGGTTGTGATGTTTACCCTGAATATGATAATATCTTAAAGAAAACTATTGAAGAATCTAGGAAGCTTATTATTCAGATTAAACACTCCAAATTTATCCGAGACCAGAAAGATTATACTAAGGGAGTTGTGTATATTTGGCGTCGCCGCCAAAGAAGCAAATCTTGGTCTAACTCACATTCCTCTACTAAAGGTAGTCACGCTATTGGTTCAAAAGAATCACAGAGTAGAGGAAGTAGTATGAATTTTAATAGTTCCAAAACAAATACCTCTAAAAAGGTGTCATTCTCTGATTCAGAGCCGGAATTATCAGATGAGGACAGATTTGCCTCTAGTTTTGAGGCTGATGGATATTCTGGCTCTGAAGGAGAGGATTTCACCCCATCTCAGATAATAGCTAGAGAGAATATCGAGGATGATATATTACCCAAAAGTATCTTGAAGGATCCACGTAATACAGGGGCATCCCCAAAAGTTGTAGACAAAGAGGTAGAGGAAGAGGTAGATCACAGTATTACACAGATACTAACCCTAGAGATACAGATAATATGGAGTCAGCAACTCAGGTTTTTCACTGGGCCCCGAGGAGGGGGAAGGGGCCGAACACAAAGAAGTCTAACACCTCAGACACAAACACAACAGAGATATCCAGTGAGAGAGAACAGACAAATGCAGAGACACCATTACCAATAGATAATACGGTCATTAACCTCTCTTCATACACTTTGTCAGATATTGAGTTTAGTTACAGGTCTTAAGTTACGGATTGGGGTTTGTAGCCTCACGTAACTTTGACCTCTTTCAAACAATTCTTGACATAAACAAATTTGTTAGAGATCTTACACTCAGACATTTTTTTTTCAGATGCAGATACTCAGACTAATACACCTGTAATTGAGAAACCGAGTATACCGAATTATGACTATTTGTCCTTTTCGGATGTATGTGCCCTTACTAATTTAGAGGATCTTTCCTTCAAAGCTAACAGGAGTACTGATGAGCACAATACAAGAATACATCATACACTCAAGTCTCGCTCAAACTTTTACCCTCTACATGTTAGAGGGAAAAGTTTGGAGGTTTTTCACAAGAGAGTAGTAGAAGATCTCACCCTTTTATTTCTATCTCATAAGGGTGGGAACTCAAACCTTTCTAGAAGAGAAAGGGATGCCATTGCTGAACTTCAAAATAATCAGCAAATAGTTATCCGCCAGTCAGATAAAGGTGGGAGTTTAGTCGTCCTGGACAAACAAGTATATGTAAATGAAGCACTCAGGCAACTACAGGATTCTGAGGCATACCAGCAACTCCCTAGAAATCCCACTACACAATTTAAACGTTTACTCATGGACCTGTTGGATGATGGTGTGGAGATGGGCATTATTGATCAGCACTTGATTGTCTTTTGGTAGACAGTCCGGTGATGCCCATCTTCCACCACTTCCCCAAGGTCCACAAGGGTTTGGACAGAGTACAGGGCAGGCCTATAGTGGCAGGTATCGGATCCCTTTTGGAGCCACTGTCAAAATGGGTAGATGGTTTTCTACAACCAATAGTTCAATGCCTGCCCAGATACTTACGAGACACTGCACCTACCTTGTCCAAACTAGAAAAGATACAATGGGAACCAGAATATAGCTGGCTGACAATTGATGTGGTGTCTTTGTATTCCACCATACCACATGAATTTGGCATTAGGGCTGTTTCCTTCTTCCTTGAACAATTTACCTCATTGTCACAACAGCATAGAAATTTTGTGGTTCATACTATTGAATTTCTATTGCAACATAATTTTTTTATGTTCAAGGATGTTTGCTACCTCCAGAGACGTGGAAACGCCAAGGGGGCGAAGTTTGCCCCCTCCTACGNNCACGTCTATGGAGATAGCAACATTTTCTCTTCTTCAATTGTGAAATATATGCGTTTCATTGATGATCTACTAATCATCTGGTCTTCAGATCAACAGCAAGCTCAGGCCTTTGTTGATCATCTGAACACGAATGAAGTAGGGCTTAAGTTCACTTTTGAATGGAAAAAAAGTTCCATCAACTATCTGGATGTTACATTAACGTCAGATGGTCAATCTAAGGAGATACAATCTACTCTCTTTAGAAAGCCCATTTCGGGCAATGCCCTTCTGCATGCCCGCAGTAGTCATTGTTAAAGGTCAATTTATGAGAGCCAGGCGATATTGTACTGTATTTGGGGATTTCCAGCAAGAAAGCAGGGACCTCAGTAAATGGTTCATTACTAGACAATATCCCCAGAAAGTTGTCAAGAGGTCTTATATGGAGGTCAGCCAAATGGAAAGGAGTGATCTATTCAGATCTAAAAATAAGAATAACACCTTGTCTAAACCTACTTTGATAACTACATATTCTAATCAATATCATCAAGTATGTAATATAGTAAGGAAGAATTATCCCATCCTTAGAGGGGATGCTAAATTGCGTGGAGTCATCAAAGATGGCTGCAATTTTGTGTATCGTCGGAATTTGACTCTGGGTAATTTACTATCACCCAGTATGCTCAAAAAGGAACAAAGTGGTAACTCTTGGCTTCACTTCAACGGGACATACAAATGTGGTAAAAGATCATGCAGATCATGTGACCACATTGGCAGGTTTACATCCTTTGTCTCAGCAACTACAGGAGAGGTGTTTGAGACAAAGGGATGTGTTAAATGTGTCAATAAATTTGTAGTGTACCTCATTGAGTGCACAATTTGTACCCGACAGTATGTAGGGAGAACTATAAGGGTACTCGTATCAAAGAACACCTCTCCTATGTAACTAATGACCGAGGTGTTTCAGCATTGTCTAAACACTTTCTGGAACAGCACAATGGTGACTTGCGATCCTTTAGGTGGCAGGCTATCGAGCAGATTGTGAGTTCCCCACATGGAGGAGATAAGTTTCAGATTCTATCCCGTCAAGAGATTTATTGTATCCACAAGCTTGGTAGCCTGTTGCCTAGAGGATTCAACTCAGAGTTTGACATCATAAATTATTGGCACAGGTAGGGACTATATCATTATCATTCTAGGAAGTTTGTAGTATCATGCTAACCTTAGTAGTATGCTTTAGCTTGAAATCATTTATATATATCAACTTCTCAGCTGTTACTAGTATTTTTCTTCTTGGATATAGTACGGTATTAGGAGAGTAGTTATCTATTACAACTTGAGTCATTTAAATATATTCAGCATCTAGCTACTATAAATTAACATGGACTACTTTAGGCAGAATATTTCTATAAATTACATATTTGGGATTTTCTAGCATTTGTTATTATACGTCCATATATTTCATCACTAATGTCATGTATTGTCCATTTCTTGAACATCATTTAATATGCAATTTGGGTACTTAATTTAATGTATGATTAGTTTACATAGTTTTGTAACTCATGAATGAAACCGAGATTGTTATCACGTACAATATTAAGTATACTGCATATAAATATGATTACCTCTTTCTACACAGCTGATTATTACACAATAGATATAACCTATTTGGTTTGTATATGTCTGCATTGTGTTCTTTAGCTGCCCATTCCTTTTTGGTTTAGTGATCTATTTCCATTTCAATCAATGGTTTGTTTATAATAGAGTATAAGGGGTTAATAATGGGATGTGCTAGATTTGGTTAATATCCAATTACAGAGGGGTTGTGGCTTTAAATAGCCTACACCT
>CAJPDP010480944.1:0-14324 GCA_905336975.1 Bombina variegata variegata
CACTCTCCCACCTTGAGAGTGACAGGCATCGCCGGGGCTTCCCGTTTTGCGTGGTGACGTCACGCGCAATAACGTGATGACGTCACCGCGCAACTTTATTTATACTTAACAATGTTAAGTATAGGAGCAGAGGGCATGCTGCTTAGAAGCCTGTATCTCAGGCATCTAAGCAGCTACAGACCCCCAAGACCCACCATTGGAAAGGTAATCGTCTAACCTTTCAAACAGTATGTCTTGGGGGTCTGGAAAAAAAAAAAAGTTTAAAAAAAATTGTTCAAAAGATTAAAAAATAAAACAAAACTTTAAAAAATCTTAGCGCCCAGGTGGGAAAGTGCTTAGCACTCAAAGGGTTAAGGCAGCTGTCTCAGTTTTATTCTAGTGCCTA
This sequence comes from Bombina variegata variegata, assembly GCA_905336975.1. Lineage (NCBI taxonomy): Eukaryota > Metazoa > Chordata > Amphibia > Anura > Bombinatoridae > Bombina > Bombina variegata. The sequence continues at coordinate 386 of CAJPDP010480944.1, forward strand.
TGGTGTTGTTGTTTTTTTTAATTTTTAAGAACTTAATTTCTTAGATTTAATTTCACAGCGAAAATAGCCGTTTTTATTTTATCCCTCCCTCTCTAGTGGCTCATAGACTCCCACATCTTGGGTATTATATCCCATACGCCACTAGCTCATGGACTCTATCCACTTACATGAAAGAAAACATAATTTTATGTAGGAACGTACCTGATAAATTTATTTTTCATAGTGGCAAGAGTCCATGAGACCCACCCACTTTTTTTGGGTTATGATTTTTTTATATATAAAGCACTTTATCCTGTTCCTCTTTTATGCTTTTTACTCCATTTACACCTCACTAACTTGGCTATACATTAATCTGAGGTATGAGTGAGGTCGGAGGTGTATTTATAGGCATTTAAAGTTTGGGAAACTTTGCCCCCTTCTGGTAGGAATGTATATTCCATACGTCACTAGCTCATGGACTCTTGCCACTATGAAAAATATGAATTTATCAGGTAAGTTCTTACAAAAATTGTTTTGCCATAAAGTTTGCTGGTTCCTCAGACAAAGGTTGCTTTTCTGGGGGTTCAGATGGATTCAGTCTGAGACTTTTTGACAGAGCAAAGGCAGTTAGTGTCCACCTGTCAGAACCTCCAGTCTCTCTCTGTCATCAGTCGCTCTTTGCATGGAGGTGTTGGGTCTCATTGCAGCCTTGGATGCTATTCAGTTTGCTTGCTTCCATATGAGGCCTCTTCAGGTTATTATCCTTTGAGAATGAGTATGATCCAAGCCCATTGCCAAAGCATTAATCTAATTTTTGTAACAAGTCAGTATATCTTGGTGGCTGAACCATCAGCTCATTATGCAGGGGCATTCTTTTCTGCGTTTAACTTTGTCTGTGATCACTACAGATGCAAGTCTTACAGGTTGGGGGGTGTCTGGGGTTCTCAGAAGGCACAAGGAGTTTGGTCTCCTCGGGAGGTGGTTGCTATAAATGTTTTATAACTCGAGGCTCTTCAGCGTTGACCTTTATTGAAAAGGTAATCTTATCTCGGTTTTCAGTCAAACAGTAGCATATGTCAATGAATCATCAGAGAGGAAGCTATGAGGGAAGTATCTTGAATTCTTTCCTGGGCAGAAGTAAATTGCGGTCTGATTTCTGCTGTTCATATTCCAGGAGTGGAGAATTGGGAAGCAGATTTTCTTGTCAGTCTTTGCATCTGGGAGAGTGGCCTCTTCATCTGGATGTGTTCAATCAGGTAATGGATCTTTGGGGCCACCCAGAGATAGATCAGATGGCCTCTCACAAACTTCCCAGGCACTGACCTTGAGCAGTGTCTGTGGATTGTCTGGTAATTCAGTGGTGGTTCCGACTATCCTGTGTTTTTCCTTCTCTGGTTCTTCTTCCCAGAGTGATTGTCAAAATCGGGCTGGAAAGAGAATGTTCTGATTGCTCTGGCTTGGTTTCGCAGAATTTTGTGTGCAATCTGGTTCTAATGTCCAGTTGCCCTCCTTGGTGACTTCCTCTGTGTCCAGACCTATCTCAAGGTCCATTTTTCCATCCAGATCCCAAATCTTAGCTTGATGGCATAGAGATTGAATGGATAGCTCTCAGACAGAGAGGGTTTTCTGATAATGTTCAATCTGATACAGGCTTGTAAGGTCAAATTTCTGCTCTTTTTCAGTTCAATTCCACAAGATTGAATAAAACCATGAATGTCAGGAAGATTAGCAGGCTCTTGCTAGAATTAAACCTGTCATTAAACCAATTTTTCGTCCTTGGAATCTTTGGTGTTGAGAATCTTGCAGGCTCCACCTTTTGGACCTATGCATAAGGGGGATAAGTTTCTCTCTTGGAAGGTAGTTTCTTTTAGCGATTTCATCTGCTAGAAGTTCTGTTTCTTGTGATCCTCATCATATATTTCATAAAGATAAGTCTTAAGGACCAATTTTGACTTTTTGCCGAAGGTTGTGTCTTCAGACTTAAGTATGGAAATTGTGGACCTCTCTTTGTCTTAATCCTATAAATTCCTCAGAGAGATCTCTGAATTCCTTAGTAGCATCAATATTATGAAGACAAACTTCTAGTTCTTTTCTGATTTTAGGAAAGGACAGAAAACTTCTGTTGCTTTGACTTCTTGGTTGAAACTTGATACACATCCTAAAAGGATTATTGCTCATTCTCCTAGATCAGTTGCCAGTTCTTGGGCTTTTATGAATGAAGCTTCTATTGACCAAATTTGCAAGGCAGCTACTTTTTACCATGTTGATGTTTTTGCTTCCTCTGAGGCACCTTTTGGTAGTGGTCTTTTAGGCAGTCATCTTAGGTTGATTTAAAGGGACAGCCTAGTCAAAATTAAACTTTCATGATTCTTATAGGACATGCAATTTTAACTAACTTTCCAATGTACTTTTATGACATTTTTTCTTGTTTCTCTTGGTATTCTTTTTTGAATGCTAAACCTAGGTAAGCTCATATGCTAAATTCTAAGCCCTTGAAGGCCACCTCTTATCTCAGGGCAGATTTTCACAACTAGGGGGCATTAGTTCATGTGTGCCATATAGATAACATTGTGCTCATACACGTGGAGTTACCTAGGATTCAGCACTATTCGGCTAAAATGCATGTCTGTCAAAAAGCTAAAGGGGCAGTCTGCAGAGGCTTAGATACAAGGTAATCAGAGGTAAAAGTGTATTAATATAACAGTGTTGGTTATGTATAATTGGGGAATGGAATAATATCTCTTTTTAAACAATAAAAATTCTGCAGTAGACTGTCCCATTGTTTGCCTGATTTTAAGTGCATTAAAACATGTTTTGACCTTTTTTGGGTTCTATTGTGGTTGTGGATTTAGTTTTCAGTAAAAGATTTTTCTTAATCACACCCTTTGTGCTTTATTACTCATGGACTCTGCAGCTTGGGTATTAGTTCTCTGGATTAATGGATTGTGTACTCTCACCACCTGTATGCAATAAAACATTTACGCTTACCTGATAAATTACTTTTTGTGGTGAGGAAAGTTTTTTTTCTTTTTGTGCACATCATTTTTTGTTTTTGTTTCTATTTGCTTGCTCTAATTTCTTTTACTACCTCTTTGCTTGGCTATACGTTAGCCTGAGGTATGAGTGGGATGGGAGGAGTTTTATAGAGCTCTTTACCACCTCCTAGTAGTGGTAACGAAGAGTAATTCCCAGAAGTAATGGATCGTGGACTCACCACCATGAAAGAAATTAATTTATCAGGTAAACATAAATAGTTTTCTACTTGAATCATGAAAGAAAAACATTGGGTTTCATGTCCCTTTAAGAACACCTGAATGAGAGCACAGGTGATATATTTCAGCTGCTTTCTCACCAAAAGTAATCCTGAAAATCTGTGAAGCTTAGTGGGTTCTGGGGTTTGAATGCATTTGGGAACACATTAAAATAGTCTTCTGCCACCTTTTATGCGAAAAGTAACAGCCCTTTAAGCATACTAGGCTAAAACCTCTTGAGCTGTCCTATTTGATATTAGGTGAATGTGTATTAAAGGTATAAATCTCCAAATACTTAATTCCAAATTTCAGAATTATTCTGAAATCCAGAGTTTTCATTTAAAAAAAAATAAAAATGTAAATTAAAAAAAATATAAAACTAACTTTAGGTTGCATTTACAATCTGTATTATGTAAACATTGCTGAAATTACATTGATATTGCAGATTACACTTGGTCCATTACCTTTCCAAGCTTGTCAATTTTGCATCTGCAAATATACAAATATTCTGAAATCTAAACTCTTCCAAAATACAAACCCTTTCTTATCCCCATTAGTTCGGATAAAATATTTTGTACCTGTACTATATTAGTACACAGTAGACATGTGCAATTGATTACAGCCGAATTTAGTTTTCGGCAGATTTCAGATGAATCTGAATTTCCGATGAATCTTAATTTCCGAATCGGCACCATAACGAAAATTCCATTACTGAATAAATCTGTTTCTGAGTTTTCGGATCCATTCTTTTTTCATAGTTCTAATCTAAACCACAGATCCCAAACATCGCTGACACTAAATAAGGCTATTAACCCCTAAACTGCCGCCCCCACATCGCCAAAACGAAATAAACCTATTAACCCTTAAACTGCTGCCCCCCCCCCACATCGCAAACACAAAATAAAATAACCTCTAAACTGCCATCGCCCCACATCGCAACTAGCTAAATTAAACTATTAACCCCTAAACCTAACAGCCCCTAACTTTAACATAATTCAAATACACCTAAAGTAGTTACAATGATTAACTAACTATTTAAAAATACATACCTTTGAAATAAAAATAAAACCTTAGCTAGTTACAATATCACTGTTTAACTACCTGGTTAAAATAAAAACAAACTTACCTGTAAAATGAAAATAATACCTAAGCTTAAACTAAACCTAACATTACTTGTTTAATAAAACCTAAAATGACAAAAAATGGAAAAAAAAACCCTACAAATTCAAAAAATAACAATTATCCAAAATAATAATACCCTGTATAAAAAAAAAAAAAAAAAACTATAATAAACTACCAAGAGCTCTTAAAAGGGCCTTTTGTAAGGCATTGCCCTAAAGTGAACAGCTCTTTTGCCCAAAAAAATTAAACAAATACCCACAATAAATAAAACCTAACTAAAAAAATCTACCCATTGCCCCAAAAAGGGCATAGCCCTTAAAAGGACATTCAGCTCTTTTTACAGCCCATTAAAAATAAAAAAGCCCCAATATATAAAAAAAACACCCCAAAAAAAACCCTAACACCAAAATCGGTACTCACTGTCCCAGCGGAGAAGCATCTTCATCCAGACGGCTCCATCTGTATCCATTGAGGGACGGGCATCTTCTATCTTCATCCCGGCAGAGCGGTCGGTGGATGGGTGGAGGTCCATCGGACCGACGTGGAGGTCCTCCTCATGCGATAGTCCTCTGCACACTGAAGATTGAATGAGAGGTACCCCTTTTATATTGGGGTATCGTTGTATTCCTATTGGCTGAAAAAATCAAATCAGTCAATAGGACGAGGACTGCATTGAATCTTCAGTGTGTGGCGGACGATTGCATGAAGAGGACCTCCACGTCGGACCGATGGACCTCCGCGCATCCGACTGCTCCGCCTCCGCTGGGATGAAGATTGAAGATGCCGGTCCCGCAATGGATACAGATGGAGCCGCTGGGATGGAGATCTTTCGCCGGACTTCAGGAACAGTAAGTTTGGCGTTAGTGTTTTTTTTAATGGGCTGTAAAAGCGCTAAATGCCATTTAAAGGCCAATGTCCATACAAATGCCCTTTTCAGGACAATGGGTAGATTAGGTTTTTTTATGTGGGTGGTGGGGAGTTGCAATGTTAGGGGGTATTTGTTTAATTTTTTGGCAAAAGAGCTGTTAACTTTAGGGCAATGGCCTACAAAAGGCCCTTTTAAGGACTATTGGTAGTTTTAGTTTTTTTTTATGGGGTATTAGAATAGAAATGTATTATTTTGGATAATTTAGTTGATTTTTGTAACGGTAGTTTTATTATTTTTTTTGTTTAATTTTAGTGTTTATTATTTTTAGTAATGTTTGTTTTTTTATTTTTGGTATTAGATTTTTTTTTAAACAATTAATGTTAGGATTTTTTTAGTTTAAGCTTAGGTTTTATATTTCACAGGTAAGTTTGTATTTATTTTTAAATAGGTTAGTTAATTGTAACTTTACTTTAGGTCTATTTTAATTGTTAGTTAAGGGGTGTTAGGTTTAGGGGTTAATAGTTTAATTGAGCTAGTTTCGATGTGTGGGAGCGGCGGTTTAGAGGTTAATAGGAGTATTTATTTAGTGTTGGCGATTTGGAGGCAGTGGTTTAAAGGTTAATAGGTTTAGTTAGTGTCGGAATAGTGGTTTAGAGGTTAATAGTGTTGGCGATTTGGGGGGGACGGCGGTTTAGAGGTTAATGGGTTTAGTTAGTTTTGCGATATAGGGGCGGCGGTTTAGAGGTTAATAGGTTTAGTTAGTCTTGGCTATGTCGGGGAATGGCGATTTAGAGGTCAATAGGTTTAGTTAGTGTCTGCGATGTGGGGGGGCGGAGGTTTATAGGTTTAGTTAGTTTGGTGATGTGGGGGTGGCGGTTTAGGGGTTAATTGCTTTTAGTGTCTGGACAGCGGTTTAGATAATTTTGTTTCCATTCGTTTATATATTCATTATTTTATTCCAAAGATTACAATAAAATAATGAATATGAATAAAGAATGGATCCGAAATAATGAACAGATCCGAAAAACGATTTAACGTAACTAATTTGCCAAAACCAAAATTATTTATTCAACTATTGAAAACTAAACTAATTTTTTAACGTTGCACATGTCTAGTACACAGTTAAAACATTTAACATACAAATGCTACAATAAGTTGAAGTCCTGCTTTTCATGTCTTCACCACTGAGCTCTTTAGGCATGGTAAACATAGCTTGCACCTCTAGGACAAAATGGTCAAGCCAAGAGTTGAATAAGCTACTATAAAACGGACTAATACAATTTGTGTGTTTTGGTGCGAAAATAAATGTTATAAGGTACAGCTGAGGAGAAATGAATGTTGTAAGAGCCCCTGGAGATCAGATAGTCAGTCAGTTTTTCAGCTTTTCACAACGGTTGATACATTGAAGTTCTCAGTGGCTAATCAGCAACTTTTAGGACAAAGCAAAATTCTTATTATTGAAGACGAATCCAGCTTCCTCCAATCACGGCTTTCCCCCCAGGGGAGTCATTGCCTGAGGCCATGCCATGCTTGAAGGAAGCCGGATTAGTCATTGCTGACATATGAAGAGAGGATGTCCGGTTGGGGGAAGCTGCTCCGGCTGTGAAAAGAAATAAAGGTAAGTTTTTAAACAAAACGGCTGCTTTCTAATCTTTGATGAATGAAAGTGCCCCTGTTTTTAATAGTCGTTTTAAAAACCGGGCTTTCATTCATTAAAGTTTACCTTCACTTTAAAGGGACACTAAACCCAAAAAATTTCTTTAATGATTCAAATAGAGAGTACAATTTTAAACATTCTAATTTACTTCTGTTATCTAATTTGCTTCATTCTTTAGATATCCTTTGTTGAAGAAATTGCAATGCACATGGGAGAGCCAATCACACAAGGCATCTATGCGCAGCAACCAATCGGCAGCTACTGAGCCTATCTAGATATGCTTTTCAGCAAAGTATATCAAGAGAATGAAGTAAATTAGATAATAGAAGTAAATTAGAAAGTTGTTTAAAATTGCATGCTTTCTAAATCATGAAAGAAAAAATTTGGGTTTCATGTCCCTTTAAGTTTATGCCATGCTGTATGAACATTTCATTTATAAACTGCTTCCCACTATAAATGGAATTTATATTTTACACTTGTTCACTTGATAGAATCCATGGCGGAGGATTATTTTTCAGAAACCCAGGACCTCCTTTCTCATGAAGTAGCAGATGATGTACTTTAATTTCAAATTTGAGCATGTACGCACTCAATTGTGGGACGTTTTTTACTTTCTTTGGAGATTGAGAACCCTCCACCTTTCTTAAAAAAAAATTGAGTTTTGTAAGGCAGCCCCAAAGAATCCATCTGCCTTTCAGTTTCCTGATTCAGTTTCTGAACTAATTAGCAAGGAATGAAACAAACTAGGCATACTCTTTGTTCCCTCTGTCAAATTCAAAAACATGTTCCCTTTACCCTCTGACAAATGGAGATATGGGACTAGGCTATTTTTATAGATTGATGGTGCTATTTCTACTTTGGCTAGGCAGACCACATTTTCTTTAGAAGACAGTTTCGCTTCTAAGGATCTGATGGACTACAAACTAAGGATTCTTCAGGAAATCCTTTCGGTTGGCAGGCAGCGTTAGTGTAGCATGCATAACTGCAGCTACTGCAATGTGGTATTGCCCAAGAAGCTTCCCTTGAAGAAATTCAGGATGACTTGAGGTGTTTGAAGACTGCAAACAGTTTAATTTGTGGTGCTGCTATGACTGTTCTGGCTAGAAGAGCCTAATGGCTAAATTTATGGTCTGCTGATATAGTATTTTAGGGCAGACTTCTTTCCCTTCCTTTCTAGGGAAAGATTCAGTTTGGAACTGGACTGGATGCTCCTTATTGCAACAGTCATTGGAGATGAAGGAGCTTTCCCGCTGCAAGACGAAAAATCTAAGGGCAGTCCGCTGCGGCTGGACGTTTTCACTTCTTTCATCATTCCAAGTTGCAAAGCGCCACAGTGTCAAGTCGGAGACCTCCAACTCTACATGAAAGACTGGTTCTTCTTGGTCTAATGCAAAACTGACCCAAAATCCTTGCTGTTTCCTCCAAATCTGCATGAGCAGATGCTACCCCCAACCCAGGCTGAACTTTGTTTAAAGAGGCTTGGGAAAAGTCTGTTTAGGATCCTTGAGTACTTAAAATAATTTCCCAGGGGTACCGCATAGCTTTTCTGTCTCACCCTCCTTGTGGAAAAATTCCTATCTTCAGCCCCAAAGATCATTCAAGGGCCAGAGCTTTGTCATGTCCAACAGACATAGAATCTATGGGAGTGATTACTCTGGTCCCCTTAGAGCACTGGTTTTAAAACCTGTCCTCCCTAAAAGGTCCGATTTTAAGGATATCTGAACTAGAGCACAGGTGAAATATTCAGCTGATTAGTAAACATGGTTATTTTACCTGCTCACGCAAGGTAATCCTAAAAATCTAGCCTGTTAGGACGACCTGAGGACAAGCCCATTGTGGATCTCGAAATTCTGCAAAATTTCCACTTTTTAAATTAAAATGATTTGCTCTATATACTACCTTTAGTGCACGGGGGGGTCAATTTAAAAAGCCGTATTTACTAAACAGGCATTGCCAATCTTTGGTGACTCACTTTGGTCTGGTAACACTAAGGTTCTCAGAGCTCTTTAGTCCGCAGTGCAAGCTAAGGGAGTTGTAGTAGCTCCTTATCTAGATGACATTCTTGTACAGGTTACTTCTCTCCAGATGGCTCAGGAACATATGAACAAGGTTATTCATTTCCATGGTTGTAAAATCAACCTACCTAAGAGCTCTCTACTTCCTCAAAACAGGGTCTACTTCTTGGGTTTCATCAGATTCTGTATTACTGAGACAATCTCACGATCTGTAGGAGCTTGTGCCTCCAAAGTGTGCATATAAAAAGACTGAGCACAAATTGATTATTGAAGTAAATTAGAAAGTTTTTTTTGTTTTAAAGAAGTAAAAAAAATGCATATTCTAACTGAATCATGAGGGTTTTTATTTTTAAATTTTGGCTTTTGTCCCTTTTTAACGTTACTTTAATGGATATCCATAAATACATGCTAGCTATAATATATTAAAAGCAAATATTAGCCTGAGAATGTGAATATATATTTAACTTTTGTTTAAATATTGAAGATAGAAGTGTAAAGCTTTAGTTTCTACAACATAATGGGCAATGCCATATTGTAACTCATATTTTTCCTCTTTTCTGCTGAGGACAATTTGGTACAGATATAAAACAGATATTACAAGAGAGCATGCAAACACGGCTATGTGGAATATAAAGGATTGTTAAAGTAGTTATAGCCTTGTTTGCACATTTTTATTGCTTCTTTTATATGTCTCTGATTGTTGTCATAAGAAGAGATAAGGGGAAAATGAAGGTTCCAAAATGGCGACCCCCATTACTTTTTATAGAAACTTTGAAATGATGAACCAACACTAGAAAGTGACACGATAAATAATGGAAATATATAGCATTTTTTTTATTTTTTTACTACGCATAAACATTTTTATAGTGGTCTAAAGCAGTTTAATTTCTCCTTTAAACCCAAATTTTTTCTTTCATGATTCAGAGAGAGCATGCAATTTTAAGTAACTTTCTAATTTACTCCTATTAATTTTTTTCTCTTGCTATCTTTATTTAAAAAGCAGGAATGTGATGCATAGGAGCCGGACCATTTTTGGTTGGGTAAATGTAAGTCTCCAATAAGCAAGCGCTATCCATGGTGCTGAATCTAAAATGGGCTGGCGGCTAAGATTTACATTCCTGCTTTTAAAATAGATATCAAGAGAACGAAGAAAAATGATGGAGTAAATTAGAAAGTTGCTTAAAATTTCATACTCTGGGGGCGGAGCCTATAGCTGTTGCGGTAGGATGTGTGTGTGTGTGAGGAGCTCCTGATTCTAATCTACTATTTTGGAGTTATTTCCTAACTCTCACTTTACTTTTTGCTTGGAAAACATAAGCTACTTCATCTTGTGGTGTTCAAGAAGAGTCTGGAGATTTCTTAGACAAAACAGACCTACCTATGTTCCTCAGTTTGACTGCACTACGACTAGCCACGAGGTTGTGAGGCCTTCTTGTCTTAACGCTTGTGTAGTTAAAGCTACCGCATATACCCCCCCAGTTCCCCTGGGTCATCAAACCAGTTCAATTGTAACTAGACAGCTCTGCCTACAAATGGATTCACAGATTCTAGAAGAAACCCTGCTACGTATGCTAGATGCACACTTCCAAAGCCTACATATATTACTTGATAAGTGTTTTAGTGGTATCATGAGCCCACCCAGCCAGGAACATGCAGGTACACCTATTCCCCAGTTGCCATCTCATGGCACTACCCAGAAAGAACTCTCCTGTGTAACGCGTTCAACATATGCTAATGGAGGAGGTGAAAAGATGGGGTCTGGTGCTGGCCTGTCGGTCACTCGGAATGCTAACACTAGGGGCTACATCACAGCAGTTAATGGCGAGACTGCCTCCCTCTATGCTGCTCAGAAGACAAGTAGCGTTACCCTGATGGAGCAAAGAGTCATTTGCCGTTATTACTGGCCCAGATTCTGCTCTACAGCAGGCAGTGATCGATGCTGGCTGCCCTTCCTTATCTATACTTGGAACTGGACCGGTTACAGAAGTTTTGGAACCCACCTCTACACGCACAAAGTTGGGGTATTTAGGCCAGCTACTGGAACACAACTACTGGCAGGGTCACCTTCCATGCTTGGGGCCTCATACATTAGAGAAAACCCTGCTAGGCGTGGGACATGGCACCGTGATTCCACTCCTAACCTGGATGCGAAGCGCCATGCTCTCTAGCCTGTCCATGCTGACTGGACCTTCCTCCCAGCGCCCTGGGGATCCGGGGATGCAGACCATGCCTATATGGAGGCCTGAACTAATGCGGATTCCGCCACTGTTCTGCTGGGATCCCGGACTGCCAGCACACTCTAAGGAGCTAGGTGGAATAGAGGTGACAAGGGAAACCTATGCCTCCACAAACATCTTACCTCACGGGAGTTTGACCTCCTAGAATTCCGGATCTGGATGATCTGACACTATAGCAGAGGATACGCATGTAACCACCCAGGATGTTTTCATACAGAACTAGTGCCGATCTGACTGATAGACATTAACCTGGCTCCTAGGGGTTGTGGCCTGTTCCCATGTAGCGGTCATCCTCACTAGCATGTCTACGCTAAGACTTGGGCTTTAATAAAGGTACTTATTTTATGTTTGCGACTCCCCAACAAGGTATTTCCACTATAACCATCATATTTATTGGCATTGGGGAACACTACTCATTTAATTTAAAATCCTCAAGTGTTCTTTCTTAAACAGAAATACCGCAACTTGTCATTTGTGGGAATTACGCTCAGTTGGAGATTGGAATGGGGTGAGGTGTGTCTGTCTTTTCATGGTGCCTTCATGCTTTTCATTCCCTTACTTACTGCCTTTTACTGATCGACTGTTCCATATTTACTTGTTTAGTTCTATTGCTGTGTTGCATATCAGTTTAACTTCTTATTACTGTAGAATATTTGTTTAGTTCTATAGCTGAGCATCATAAGCTATCTCATTTGGTATATTATGCGCAGTGCCACTAGCTTGAAATACTCTTTCCCTGGCAGATATTAGTTTTTGTAAATGAAATGCATATCTTTTGATGCAATCGCACTAATTTGAATGTTATTATTTTATACTATTATATCTACTGCTAGCATTTTAATTTCCTAGTGGCAGCAACAGTTATTATGTTATCATTCTATTGTTGAAGCATATCATACAACCTATTTATAACCAGTTATCACTAACTTAGCATTGTATGTACATAACATTCTTCTGTTATTATCATCTAGATCTTCTTATAGCTAAAAATGCTACCTAATATGGCCCAAGAGTGGCCTTTTGAGACTCTTTAGTCCCCCTTCATTATGTCACATAACTATACTTAGGTCCAAGAGTGGCCTTTTGTCCAATGGGAGAACCCTAGAATGTAAAACTGAGGTTTAAGTTTAATTTATTCTAGTTTGCATTCTTTACAGACATTATATTGTACCCTGGAATGGGGAATACTGTGTTGTATTGAAAATTTGTTTGTGCTATGTCTCTATTATATTTTCAATATGTCTGTAACAATTTTCTGAAACCTCAATAAAAAAAATAAAAAAATTAAAAAAATTCATACTCTAGCTGAATCATGAAAGAAAAAAATTTGGGTTCAGTGTCCCTTTGTTCTTTATTTTCCATGATTATGACATGAATTGTGCTTCACAGGAATGGCTGGCTTCCTGGCTGTGGTGGCCTTTGGCCTTTACAAGCTGCGTAGCAGAGGTGATCAGAAGATGTCTGTGCATCTCATTCACATGAGAGTTGGTGCTCAAGGATTTGTGGTTGGTGCTGTAACATTTGGTAAGCACAAAACTATTCATATTGTGTATCAATAGGGCTCAATGTTAATTTTTTGTTGTTTTGGGTCATGGCATGAGCTTTAGAAGAGCAGAGTAGTGATAATGTTTAAGAGCTAAAATAAGGAAAAATAAAACACCTGCTGTTCTCTAACGATTGTGATTGTGTCACACCTAATTCATGAATTATTTAAAGGGACATGAAACCCCAAATTTCTCCTTTGTAATATAATTCTAAAAATAAAAACCCTAAAAAAACAACTTTGCAATTTGTTTCTATTATCAGACTTCTTTAATTCTTAGTGTTCTTTCGTTGAAGAAGCAGCAATGCACTACTGGGAGCTACATGGAACACTATGGGTGAGCCAATGACAAGAGGCATATACAGTATGTGCATCCACCAGTCAGCAGCCAGGTCCCAGTAGTGAATTGCTGTTCCTGAGCCTACTTGGGTATGCTTTTCAACCAAGGATACCAAGAGAATGAAGCAAATAGATAAGAGGTAAATTGGAAAGCTTTTCAAAATGCCATACTCAAATCTAAACCATGAGTTACATTTTATCTTAACCGAATTCACACTTTTTGTTACTGGTCTAGGTCTTAAAGGGACATGAAACACTTTTCTTTCATTATTCAGACAGAATACAATTTTAAACAAAATTCCAATTTACTTTTATTTTATCTGCTTTATTCTTTAGATATCCTTTGATGAAGAAATAGCAATGCACATGGGTTAGCCAATCACACAAGGCATCTATGTTCAGCCACAAATCAGCAGCTACTGAGCCTATTTAGATATGCTTTTCAACAAAGGATATCAAGAGAATGACGCAAATTAGACGTAAATTGGAAAGTTTAAAATTGCATGTTCTTTCTGAACCATGAAAGAAAAAAAATTGGGTTTCATGTCCCTTTAGCTATTGTTGGCAATTTTTTCCCCCCTCAGATTTTAAACACATTTATATGATTTTCTTCTATCCCTAATGGTACTTACCAACAAAATGTTACTTTAATATGGGTTGAGCCTTAATCCAGTCTGAAACTTCCTTTTTCTTTCTAATGACACAATGAGTCCATGGATCATCTAATTACTTTTGGGAATATCACTCCTGCCCAGCAGGAGGCGGCAAAGAGCACCACAGCAAAGCTGTTAAATATCACCTCTCTTCCCTCCAACCCCAGTCATTCTCTTTGCCTACGTTAGGGGAAGGAAGTGGTAAAGTTAGGTGCCTGGAAAGATTCTTCAATCAAGAGTTTATTTTATTTGCAGCACTAGTATGTGCTGTTTTT
>CAJPDP010481044.1:0-11593 GCA_905336975.1 Bombina variegata variegata
TCTATATGGCCCACGTGTACTTTCTGTCTCTTTGTGTTGAAAAGAGATTTAAAAAGCATGTGATAAGAGGCAGCCCTCAAAGGCTTAGAAATTAGCATATGAGCCTACCTATGTTTAGTTTAAACTAAGAATACCAAGGGAAAAAAAGCAAATTTGATGATAAAAGTAAATTGGAAAGTTGATTACAATTAAAAGTCCTGAGGGCGGAGCTAGCCAGCAAGCTTAGAGGAAGCATTTAGACAGAGCTCTGTGTTAAAAAAAGAGAAATAGCTGTTTATAAGTTGATTTCTGAAAATATTACAATTGAACATTGGCTCCTAATCACAGTTAAGCACGATTGGGAGGCAGCTCAGTGAAAACGAGGCGTTTCTGAGTGATTGTATAGCGGTCCAGATCACAGGACCAGGCCATAACTAGGAAAGTCTGTGGATGCGGCCTACCCCGGGCCTTAAGGACTTATAACAGGGGAACGAAACCGGCCCTTAACACCCGACCAGTAATTGAACACAAAGAGGACCCAGAGAATAGCGACAGTAAACTACATTAACGTAGCAACGGTAAACAGCATACCGGAGGCCTTCACAGCAAAGAAAACAGGGGATGCCTCAAGGCATAAAAACTAGGAACGAAACTTGAGGTGCTCAAATTAAGAGATAGCCACAAGACACCCTGGAAGCCTTATACCACCTATAAGTATCGCACCTGGATTCATTCGGTATCACTGGACATGGGTAAGTGGCGGGAAAGTCGCCATCTTGAAGGCATGAACACTTTTGTATATATTGACACTTCTATTCACTGCCTCACTATATAAACATAGTTATCCCTGAAGAAGGGTTGTCACTGCAACTGGAGCATTTCATTCTGCACTAGACTGATTTACACATGCGCTCATTCATCTACAGATGATATTATAAAAAGAAGTGCAACCTGGACAATTTGAATGTAATTTGAAATAAAGCAAATATTTGTTTGGGTGGGTGTGGGAAGGCATCATGCAATAAAACTAAAAACAAAATGTTACCATGCTGCTCTTTGCACATACCTAGTTGGTCTAGGCCAAAGTATGCCGCTGAATATTAACACTTATTTATAAAATATGGTCAGTTTTTTTTTTCCGTGAAACAATTGCTAAGCAGCAGCAGACCATGATAAGTTATTAATAACTAAATTAGGGTCCTAGACTTCAACAGTTCTCATGACGCCACAATGGACTCCAACTTTTGTCTCACTAACCTGATACTGCATCTATTTTGGGCGAGATCGGGACATGCTTAGAGAGACTTGTTGTGGCACTAGATGTCACGTAGACACTGGAACTTCAGGCCTTTCGACACCAAGAGGTGAACACAGATTTCACTGGGACTAGCCTGTCTTTTAATGTCTGATTAGAATCTAAAAAGTCAACCTGGAGGAGTCTCAGATAGTCAATGATGACATCGGTAGCAAAGATGCTACATAAAAGATAAAATAGTGATACTGCAACCCTGGTGAGGGGGGAAGGAGAAGTGAGGTGAGCAAAAGAAAAACAAGGCGACATAATTTAAGTGCAATCATATTTTGACTACATCTTTTTTGTATGTTACTTGAAAGGGGACATCTACTAAGATGAAAAGTAGAAATCAAACAGTAAAGGACTGCTTATAAGTCTCAACTAAAAAATAAACTCATAGACAAAATAAACTCCCCACTGAAACAAAACAATGGAGTGGAAACAACAGAAGAAGATAGCTCTCCAGGAAAAGATATTCCAAACAATGAATTATTAACCCAAATCAAAACCTTCTTTCATGAGGAGCTAAAAACAGTGCTACATGACCTCAAGCAAGATATAAAAGAAATTGGGGGGAGGACGACAGAACTTGAAAGCAAAGTAGATGACATCACGGATGAAATTCCCCAAATCCAACACACCTTGCTCGATCACTCTATATCAAAAAGCTCGAGGAACAGGTGGAAGATTTAGAAAACCGATCAAGACAATCAAATCTGCGAATTAGAAACCTCCCAGAAGACTACAAAAATCTCCAAGCGGATGTTACAGAGATATTCCACCAACTTATTCCGGACACAGAAATCAGTATGCTTCTATTTGACAGAATCCACAGAGCCCTCACTAAACCCTCCCAATCCAAAACCAGGGACATAATAGTTAAGCTGCACTATTATCATGTTAAAGAACTGATCCTACAAGCAGCTAGACAAGCAAGAACGTCACCTATGAGGGCCACACTATCCAAATCTTCACAGACTTGTCTCCCTTAACATTAAGAAGATGGCGAGAGATTAAGCCAATTGTTGCGTCACTGATCAGAGAAAAGATGAGATATCGGTGGAATTTCCCCTTTAAGCTGATCTTCACACATCAAAACACATGGTACTCCTGTTCATCTGTAGAGGAGGGTCAAATGATATTAACCAAATTGGAGATACCAATTGAGGAACCTGTACCCCAGGCTATTCAGCAGACGACAAGGAAGCTACCTCAGAGAGACTGGACATTGGTCGCCAAGAAGGGGAAAGCTAAGAGAACGAGACCAAATACACCTCCTAGCTTGGAACTCAACTCCTCTAATGAAGAAAACCCTCCTGTCCCCTGATTCCAACACTTTTTGGACTCTTATAGAAAGAGTTCGAAGGGTCTGGACTTTATTATTCATTGATGAACAGGTTGTAAGTTACAATTTAAATGGATAAGGGTTCATAATCTGTTATGGAAGTTTAATGTTTTACATAATGATATCTTCTCTCATAATAACTTTTGATAGTTTAATGTCATGCATAATGATGTCATCCCTTTTTTAGGTCCTTGTTCCTGCCCCCCCTCCCCTCCACAATTGAACTGATGTTTATTTTTCTAAAATAGCGCTCTCAGAAAGTAGAAAGGAAGCAAGTTACAGGAGACTGCTCCAGAGTTGAATATTGACTAAAGTGTCAAAAAATGTATCCGGTGCAGTTTGAAGCACCTGGTTTGTTAGTTAGATTAATTTATTATATTGTTCAGTCTTAAGTGTCAACTTTCAGAGGTTAAGGAAGCTATGTTTAACTGGATTTTATCAGCACGAAGGTATCCACCCAGATTCCATTGGTCCCATATCATACCTAGAAGAGGGCTCATGTACAAATCCTACTATTTTACTCAGCATAAAATTACAGGAAAAAACGTGCAGATTAGGATAATATCACATAACACCAGGGGCCTTAATTCCATTATAAAGAGGAAAATTTCTATAATAGATTATAAGTCCCAGAACGCTAAGATAGTGATGTTACAGGAGACCCATTTTACTTCTGCCACAACACCAAAATATTGGGACAAACTCTTTCCAGTAAAATATCATGCCATTAATAATAAAAAGAAGTGTGGGGTCTCATTGCCTTCTACATGCCTCACTCAACTTTAAGGAAGAGGAGATAACTGCAGATAGGGAGGGGAGATACCTCATAGTCCGCGGATTAATACATAACACCCCAATCATGTTGGTGAACATTTATGCCCCCAACGACCACCAAGGGTCATTCTTTACCAAATTAAGCAAACAATTGTCATCCTGGAAGAGATATAAAACAATTATGGGGGGGGGGACTTCAATCTGACAGTGGATGACTGGTTAGACAGGACCTCATCTAAAACTCATAAAAGTAGAAGGCTGACAACTGACCAGCAGATATTAAGGGATTTTCTACTAGATCATAATCTACTAGATAGCTGGAGAGCAGTAAATAAGGGAGCACGAGAGTATACCTATTATTCCTCAGCGCATGGAACACGTTCCAGAATAGATCTAATACTCATAAGTCAAATTCTACTCCCCTTAGTTACAGAAGCTAATATTTGCAATTGTGCATGGTCAGATCATGATATGATGAGAATCGACTTAGAGGGAGTGTTAAACCCAGGAAGATTGAGGTCCTGGACCCTGCAACCTAAGATACTCAAAAATGATGTATTTAAACAACAAATTGAGAGACATATTAGTGAATTTATAAAATTGAAAGAGGGTTCTACAATTAACCCAAATATAGTCTGGAGCGCTTTGAATGTCTCCGTCAGAGGTATGATAATGGCTGAATCTTCTAAACTTAAAAAAACAATATATGTGCAAAATAGAGCAGTTGAAAAGGAGATCGCCGCAATCCGAGAAAAAGTACTAAGGAATCCCCAGAGAAGTTCTATCAAGCTAATCAGTTGCTCGACAAAGAGGCAATTTTCTCATTCAAAGCATTAGACACAAGATACTACACATACGGCAACAAACAGATAAAATGTTGACAAAAAAATTGAAGGATATAACAAGAGCTACTACCCTTCCACAAATCCAATTAGCAAATGGGAAAGTAACTAATGACCCTCTCCAGATAGCCAACGAATTTGCCAGTTATTATAACACACTATATAACTTGCCAAAACCCACACATAAACTTGACAAACAGATGGAACTAGACAATTTCCTGGTAAGCAGTACACTCCAAAAAATCTCCCAAGAGGATCTTTATGAGTTAAATGCACCCATAACACTGCAAGAAGTTACCCAAGCTATTAAAGATCTAAAGAGGAACAAAGCCCCGGGCCCTGATGGGTTCCCGGGTTCCTTCTATAAGGACCTTCAAAGCTCCTTAGCACCACAATTAGTATCAGTTTTCAATAATGTTCTACAGTGAGTAGATATACCACAGGACATCTTGACTGCAAGGGTGACAGTTATTCCAAAGCCGGAGAAATGCAAACAGTTTTGCAAAAATTATAGGCCAATTTCTCTAATCAATCAGGACCTCAAGTTGTTCACCAAAATCCTTGCAAACTGACTATCAATCCCCATCAAAAATTTAATAAACACGGATCAAGTAGAATTCATATCGCAAAGAGAGGCCCCAGATAACGTTAGAAAAGTTATAGATTTGATAAATCTGACGTCAGCCAGGGGAATGCCTTCTCTGTTCCTAACCTTGGATGCAAAGAAGGCATTCGATAGGGTCAATGGGATTACATGCTAGCAGTTTTAAATAAAGTGGAAATAAGGGGCCCATTCCTTGTCGGGCTAAAGAAGCTATATTCCAGTCCAGACGCTTTTATCAGACTCTCTGGATATCAATCGAAGCAAATAACAATTAGAAATGGGACTAGGCATTGCTGCACATTATCGCTGTTGCTGTTTGCGCTATGCATTGAACTCCTAGCACAGAGAATTAGGGGCAACCCTGATATAGCAGGAATTAGAGTTGGAGAAAAAAAATACAAAATATCATTAATTGCTGATGATGTCATCCTCGCAGTCACTAAGCCCCTGCTTTCCCTCCCAGTAATTTACTCTGAGATAGGTAAATTTGTATTATTATCGGGATACAAGGTAAATGAGAGTAAATGTGAGGCCCTAGATAATCATATTAAAAAATTAATGGAGATAAATTTTGCCTTCACCTGGGCGAAGACCTCCATCAAATATTTAGGCATTCACCTTACAAGCAATGTTCACACACTTTATAAAGAAAACTATGCGTCTCTGTTCACCCAGATTAAAGGGCTGTTATCTAAGTGGGCTAAACATAAACTCTCTTTATATGGCAGAATTATATCCATCAAAATGACGGTGCTACCTAAAATCCTTTATTTATTCCGCTCACTTCCGATAAATGTACCAATAACAGAGTTACATATTATGCAGAGGGAAATTCTCAAATTCATATGGCAGGGGAAACGAGCAAGAATCAACAAAGATATTATGTCTAAACATAAGACAGGTGGAGGGATGGGTCTCCCAGACTTACTATCCTATTATTATGCAGCTAGAATGGTTCAGACTATCCAGTGGCATAAGACGACTAACGCTTCACAATGGGTCCAATTAGAAGCAGACATCATGGGGATAGGAAGGATAGACAGACTGCTCTGGGCAGATAAACTAAATAGACCTCATTTTCTAAGACAGTATGTGTCAATACATCACACCATTCTTTTATGGGACAAACTAATCAAGGCCTTTCCATTAATCAATAATCCAAGGTAACACCTCTAGTACCCATTAATTCAATAATAAACTCGCAAATACAGAGAAAGTGGGAAAACAAGGGCTTGTATCGTATTGCAGACACAATCATACACAACAGGATACTAACATTCAAACAATATGAAGAATTAGAAGATCCGGACAGAAATGTATGGTTTTATTATTTGCAACTCAAATCCAGGGTACGGGAGATATTAGGAAATACAATGAAGTCAAATAACACTATCTTTGAGTCACTATGTATATCAAAGGAGTATAGGAAGGGTATAATTACTTTACTATATCCAATATTTAACATTAAAGATAGGGATACAAAAATTGCACCATGATAAAATGGGAAAAAGACCTTGGTAGATCTTGGCCGGTAGAAACCTGGACGAAAAATATTCAGAGAGGTCTAACATTTTCCCCTAACGCATCACTAAAAGAAAACTACCTCAAGGTGCTACATAGGTGGTATATCTACCCTACTAGACTAGCTAAGGCAGAGGAACGGGAATATCATCATTGTTATAGAGGCTGCAGAGCAATGGGTACTTATCTGCATATGTGGTGGCATTGTTATAGGGTCAAGCGGGTATGGGACTTTATCTCATCAAATTTAAGTGTAAATTTTAGAGAAAGAAATAGCCCTTGCTCCAGAGCAGGCACTGTTACACTTCCCCCTAGAAGGACCTCTAAAAAGGCACTCCAAGCTAGTGAATATGGTATGTACTGTTACACGCCTGTGTATAGCCAAATACTGGAAAACTGATATCCCCTCTTTTGATTATATTGAAAAGAAAATTGAATACCACTATAATATGTCAAGCGCTACAGCAGAACTCCTGAATACTAAAGAACGTTTTATTGAGCACCGTTTATTGAGCAGAACGTTTTACAGAACACCACATAGAATGAGTCACTTGGTGGGGATACTATGACAAGGCAGATTCCTATTTTAGGTTGTTTTATGACATGATACCTATCGGCCATACTAAGAAATAATTCTCTGAGTAAAAATCTGATGTTAACCAATGTAAACTCAATAAAAAAAAGATTTAAACAAAAAAAAATTAAAAGTCCTATCTGAATAATGAAAGTTTAATTTATACTAGACTGTCCCTTTAATACTATACTTTAAAAAAGTATTTAATTTAAAATTAGACTATTGAAATGTCTGCAAATTCTAGGTTACTAGATGATCGAGAACTTTGCTGGGCAGTAATCTCATATCATATATAATATTTTCTCCTTGGTATGTCTTTAAGGCACTACAGATATTTTTTATATTATATAAGAGAAAATATATTACCTGAACATCTGTATGTAAAAAAGAAAGATACTTTACTTCAAAATTTCCTTTTCATGCAAGGGTCACCTAATACAAGCTGGAATTGTACATCTGAATAATAAAGAATTAATTTTTTTTAAGAGAATTTCAATGCAAACTACAGCCATAAAATGCTATAAACCTATATTCACAAACACACCGCTTGTATTTGCCAGCCATCAAAATCAACAGATGCAATTATTTCACAGTGTTTTCTGGTACCTAGGTTGAATATATATATATATATATATATATATATATATATACAAACAAAGCCTGTAACTGCTCACAGTGTAGCTGTCAATAACAAGTTGCCTAAGCAGGGGAAGGGCTCACAGCCTCACACAGGACTGCTGGCCGCTCAGTTAAAGTGAGTGACTGAGTAGGGAGCAACTGTCACACTGCCTTCTAGTTCAGTGCTCTCTTGCTGCAGGGGAGAGAAGTATGGAGAAAAGTACTGAGCCTTTCTACCATACATATCAGCAAGGCAGATAAAGCCAAGTGAGTGACTGTGCATTCCGCTGAATTGAGAGACAAAGCCAATATTGCTCTGCTTCTGTCTGCAGTTCCTTCACCAAATACTTCAGCTGAACAGAGGAGGAGCACTAAGCAGACTAGACATTCATTGAACACAGGGCTTATTGCAGCAGGAATCCCTACATTATAATGTGCCTGGACACTTATGTTCCACCCCCTACTCACTCCTATGAATATAAGACTATATGACTGTGCTTGGAGGAAGCAAGTGGGCTGGGCTACTATGTCACCAACACCTGTTTTATTTGAGAAAAAAGGGTATATTTTTTTTTTCTATGCCCCCGTGCAAAAGCCCCATCATAAGTGATGCCTTAGGCGATTGCTTATTTGGCCTAATGGTAGAGCCGCCTCTGGTTGTTTTTTTACCATGCAGATGACAGTAAAAAGAGTAGCTAAAGCATAATTGCTAATAGATGAGCCGAAGAAATTGTGAGGTTATTTATATATATATAATGTGTGTGTGTGCCAGATTTTTACATATATAATCACATTTCAAGTGATTTCGCACATGGGTAATGTCCCTTTTAAATGTTGTTTGATATTTCATTGTAGTTTGTTTAGCTGGAGAGTAAAGGGACTCCAAGTAAATATGTGCATATATATCAGCAAATGACTTGTGTGTGTGTGTATATATATATCCATTATGTGCCAAAAATCAATTATTTTTGTGAAGAGGGCAATTTTTTGCAACTGTTTCATTTTAAAACTAAAGTTTTTGAAAGAAATACCATTTATTTGTGCAAATACCTCATCACAAACACATGCAATTTTCAGAAACTGAACAGTCTAGTTGATCTTTACAATAAATCAAGCCCATCCGGACATTATTTTTTTGTCAATGTGCTTTAGTCATTTTACTGTATGTCATTTTATTCTACATCTTTATGAGCTGTCACTAAAGTAATGATGTGCCCAAACAAATGTTACTTGACAACCTTTTATTGTTTAATTTTCTGTAAGCCTTCAGAATGCTAAAACGATTTAGATTCACAGTTTACAACACTTACGTTATTAATATCTTTGGTTGTATAAAAAAGGAATGTTTTTTCAATAAACCTTTATAGTACATACTGCTTCTTCATAGTAACAGAAATGATCAGATTTTTGGCTGTACATTTATAAATACTTTCCAACATAACAGAGCTGAATGAATTTATGGTTATATCATTTATTTTTATTTGTAATGCTATGTATTTATATAAAAGTTGCAGTATTGATATAAAAAATAAAATAATCACACACCACATTAAATGTCTGCATGCCCATATTGTCAATAAACTAGGTGACTTGCATACGAACAGTAGTGTTTGGGTTTCTAAACCATTGCCTGTATAAAAGAACAAAATGTTATATTAATTGTGGATATGTTATTTGGGCCAACATCAAGTCTTTAGAACTCCGTGAGGATAATTATTTTTAATGAAAAGGCCATTATCAAAGGAAAAGGAATTTGAGAAAGATTCAACTGTGAGTGAGCAATGCTCTCATTTTAATGCTACATTCGGATAATTATTAATCATGTGCTCTAATTCTGAACTAAAGGTTATCAAAATACGTGATAGTAATTCATAGGAATACCGGGCAATCAGTGCAGGTACAATGTGTGTGCAAATGCACCCCAATCTTTCACTTTTCACTTCCGCTGTGCTGGAAAGTAAATACTGCCCCTCCCTGCCACTGTCCATTCGCACAGAACTCGTGACTCCACCCACAAACCCCCTGACTCCAGCTTCTCTGGATTTAAGAAACCTATTCAAATTAAAGATTTTTGTTTAATATACTGTTTATATATATATATATATATATATATATATATATATATATATATATATAATGTAAATGGTACTTAATTTCTGGCTGTGAAATGCTTTTGCTAAATATGTGCAATAGTTTTGGTTTGCACACTTGTAAATATCTGCCTGATAAAATCATGAAAAGATGTTTCCCTGTTACTGAATAATCCCAAACAAGCAGACATACACAATCTCATCCAATTTCCTATCACCTACATCTTCATCATATATCTGCTGCTTAAAGAGGAATATTGCTGTTCCACTGAAAAATTCCTTCGCGATTCAGACACAATATTCAATGTACAGATGTAGAAGGTCAGATAAAATGCATTGGGGCTCCCAGGCCTTTGTGTGGGGAAACCTGATTTATGGGTTATTAAAGTATTTACCTTGCTGCATCTAAAATATGGCATTTAACATTTTATATTTTTATACATGTGTGGCATGTCACTATCTATCAATATAACTTTATTCTTTGAGTAATGTGTCCCAAGGGCAGGGCCAACTTCATTTAAACGCAGTAGGCATAGTGCCTTTGAGGGCCCACACAAATCAGAAGGAAAAATATGAATTTTTATAAAAAGTTGTATTTTTTTTTTCTTTAATTACAAAATATAAAAATCTTAACTTTCTTGTGGTTTTCACAAACAGAAGCACAGACTCTCTTGTTGCTGTATTCTTACCAACTAATAATGTTTTTATATGACATGTTTTAGCTGCTCTGGTGACAGCCCTCTGCTATTATTGGTTAAAGAGGTGAGATCATCCAATCCCAGATATAATTTATTATCATCTAGTGCAGATGGCATTGTCAGAAAAGTGTTGTACAGTGGTGGCTTCTCTTTTCATGTTAAAAAACAGGGGCAGGAAGGGGTTTCATAAAGACAAAAGTGCCTAGGACCTACAAACGTCACAATATGACCCCGCTCAAGGAATGGTTTGTGCCAAGACTTCCATTTCCTGTTAGGTTCAAATTTAACTTAACATTTTAAGTTAAACAATGCTTAATATGCTTAATAGTCCTCTTACTTATGATTGTTTTTTCCATTTAGTAGAGCATTCTGTTTTTGATATAAGGATGTGCGTTGTTTTTAAGTCATTTTCCTAGCTAAATTGAAACCAAGGTTAACAATAGTAAGTATTTTCTGTTTCAGGTATTTTTAATAACCCTTTGGGAGTGTCTAAATGTGTTATATAATTATCAGCTGACACATTTTTGTATTAGTTTGACCTGTTCATTTGGAAGCAATATGATTTTATTCTAAAATTATTACAATGAAAGCCTACTTTGGAATATCAATAAAACCCAAAGTAATAAGGTACAACAAAAATTAGATTCAAACAATGACAAAATATATGGAAACTCCCCTTGTGAAGGAAAGAAAAACCGCTGCCTTATTTAGTGTCTTCCAGGACTAATAATTTATAGAAAACGTGTACAATAAGGGGTGAAGGTCTTCATGGGATTCTTTATACACTTTTCTTTCCTATTTAAATTTCTGAAAGTAGATATCCAAAATAGTGCAATATGTAGTTCCCAAGGGAATCACTCAATGGGGCATATTTATCAAGCTCTGTATGGAGCTTGATGCCCCGTGTTTCTGGCGAGCCTTTAGGCTCGCTGGAAACGCAAGTTATGAAGCAGCCATCAAAAGACCGCTGCTCCATAACCTGTCTGCCTGCTCTGAGGCGGTGGACAGACATCACCAGCTAGTGGCCGCAAATCTGCAGGGGGCGGTATTGCACCAGCAGTTCAAAAGAACTGCTGGTGCAATGATAAATGCCGAGAGTGTATGCTGTCGGCATTTATCGATCTGCAGCGGACATGATCCGCAATATCGGATCATGTCCGCTCGCACAATGATAATTCGGCCCCAAGGGAAAATACTCACAGGGAACATATGAAGTCAAAAAGGCTTTTATTGTGGTCGAACAGATGCACAGGA
>CAJPDP010481277.1:0-10700 GCA_905336975.1 Bombina variegata variegata
ATCACAAATGCATATACGTATTTTCTGTGAATTCTTGCACATGCTCAGTAGGACCTGGTGCCTGAGAAAGTGTAAATATAAAAAGACTGTGCACATTTTGTTAATGGAAGTAAATTGGAAAGTTGTTTAAAATTGCATGCGCCATCTGAATCATTAAAGTTTAATTTGGACTTGAGTGTCCCTTTAAAGGACAGCAATATCATAATTAAAGGGACACTAAAAAAGCTTTACAATATAATTCTATTATCAAAATGTGAACAGTCTTTTTATATGCACGCTTTCTGAGGCCTTTTTTAGAAGTGTATTAGCTAAATTTCCCCCTCTCTTATTCATTCTTACTTTTGAGATCGCTGTGTAACTAAAATATTTCAGATTACTATTATTGCAAATCCTGAAATGTTTTCGGACTGGGAGGTCTGTGTCTCTTTCTTTTTCTGAGTTTTCTATGGAAAGTAATATTTTAGTTACACAGCGATCTCAAAAGTAAGAATGAATAAGAGAGGGGGAAATTTAGCTAATACACTTCTAAAAAAGGAGGCACAATGGATATTTGAAATACAAACACTAAAACCGAAAGGGTTAAATATATATTTTATCCTTAACTGTTTCTTGAATTCCTAATCTTGTGTATTATATATACTTTCCAGTTTTTAAAGTCTCTATAATGACAATGTTCTATTTCTAAAACGGGAGATTATAAGTTGTTATGTTGTATAATCACATAACAAATATAAACCAACTGTCTTATATATAGTATCTGAGTCAATATCCGTAATGTTTTTATAATGACAAAGTTTTATTTTTTGAGATTATTTTTTAAAAATGAGATTATAAAATGTTAGGTTGTATAATAACATATCAAAACCTAAATCCATTGCCTTATATTTAATATGGAGATAATATCCGTATTAGAACTATTTTTTAATGAAATCCCACGGACCAATCAAGGAGGAGGTAAAGATACTTAAAGGTCAAGAATCACAAGGAGGTTATGCTTGAGAAAGGCTGAGATTGCTCAGCTGAAACGATTTGCAGAACTCCTAAGATACGATCACACTATCGCCAAGTTTTGCCGTAGAGCGGTCACAGCGCTGTCAGCAGGACAACACCCCCACAGGAGAACCAATCACGGCGAGTCTTAGGAAGAAGGCGCGCTTCTGGGGCTAACCGCTGACAAGACGCTGAGGACACAGACTGCTCCAAAATCGCCTGATTTCCCTGCAAGGCTGCAGACGGATGTAAAACACCTACAAACAAGAAAAAGAGACCCACACCATAGGTCTGGAGACCAGGCGTAATATCGGAAGGAAGGAGCCTAATAAAAATAAGGTTTGACACTGTTCGAATTTAAACAAGTGCACTTGTGAGACTGTGTTTGCGCATAAAGTAACTGCAAATTACAGCTAGGATAAATTGTCTGTTCTTATCATCTATCACAAACTTTCCAACGGACGTGACTTATCTATTTGGCCATAAAGTTGGCTATACCTAAATAGATATAAAGTTACAAGATAATTTGCAATACTTGATATAAGCCATTCTCTGAAAAGGCTTTGGAATGTTTTACCTATGACCTAAAAGGGATTATTTTTGTATGATCAAGAGATCTCTTTTACTATGTGTCTTTATTGTAAGGTTGGCCAACCGCATTAACTCTATCACAGCCAGTGAAAATATAATAATTTTAAGAATTGTTTAAATGGTATATGAAACAGCCTATATTGTTTTTTATCATATTGTTTTTATATATCTTGAGATCATTACGATATTTTTACTGTCTTTTAAGATTTCATACTCTCTTTTTGAATACATACAGAAAGCTCTTCTGAACATCTTACAAGGATAGTATTATTCTTATTAGAATATATATATTTATATTTTTACCATTATTTTGATCATTGTCTAAAATATCACATAATAAAATAATTTTTAGATACATTTGGGGCTACAGATCTTTTTCTTTCTCTCTCTCATTTTGGGTATTAGCTAGTAGCGCTCTTGTTTCTTTCCCTCTTCAATTTAGATAGTTATCTGGGTAGCATAGAGGTAGCTCCCACTGATCCAACAGCCTATACCCATACAGCGCAAGAGTATATAAACCTACAAACCATTTGCATTACTATCCTCTACACTTATACTCTAGCAGCAGAAATCGACAGTAGCAGCCCATTAACAAAGTCAACCACTAATACAATATCAGATAAATTAAATCACAATGCTAAAGAAACTACTAAATCAGATAAAGTAGACATATTTGAATTAAGATCGTCAATATATGATAATATTCATAACATTTTTGATAAAGAGAAACATAAAATCCACCCCATCATAAATACAAATGATAAAGAAAAAAATAAAAGAATACATGAATGCTTTAGAAAAGAAATTGATATTAGAAATAAGACACAAGACTGAATGCATCTTTATTAATGAATATCTAAGTGCTAAAAGGGTACCTCGTGGGTTAAGAATAAAAAAAGAATGTGCATTTAATATAGACTCAGAAGAATTTAAAAGAAAATGGGGAGAGATCTTAGAGGAAGCATCCTCAAAATGAATTACCCTAATTAAGGAATACAGAGAAGAAATATTAATTAAGTTAGGTAATGAAATTAATGATTTAGAAACTAAATTATCAGTATTTAAAGGGCTAGAGGAATATAAGAGAAGAGAAGAGTCCCTGAAAAAATTAATGAAAGAAATAAAAGATGAACTTATAAGCGTAAAATTAAATAAATTTGAGAAAGATAGGGAAGACTATGAAGAACATCAAAACAATCCAAACAATGACAAATATATCAGTCATAGATGGAGAAAAGAGAACACCAAAATAGGTGAAGAAGAAAAAGATAAAAAGACTGTAACCGACTCAAAAAACATATATAAAAATCATAGAAGTAATTTAAACCTGTTGCCCCATAATGATCAAGGGAACTTAGACACAATTTCTGGAACAAATAGACATGAAAAACGAATAGTGCATCATAGGAACGAAAACAAACAATATAGAGAGTACTATTCAAATTTTGATAAAAAAGATGCATACACTAACTCCCATCTTAATAGAACCAATAGCGAACAAACGTGGGGAAAAGAAATGATCCTAAGACCTGAGTGGCAAGTGGGAAGACGTAGAGACAATCACTACAATTACCAAGAACACCAAGAACGTAGAGAATACAAGAGGGGTAACCAATCTACGAATTACTCTAACAAAAGCTATCAGCATTTTAACTCCCCCAGACAATACACCAACTACTCAAAACAATACAGTAATAAATACCAACAGGGTTATAATAGTAGCAAAAATGAATCATGGGGCGGGGGATCAAATAAGGAAGATTGGAAAATCCCAACATCTAATAGATATAGGCCATTGGAAGAACAAAATAACACATATGAAACTCTAGCCCCAGTATAAACCCCAAAGGAAGTTACTGGGCATTTTTTAGGGGTGGGCCCACAACCACAGGGCACAAGAAGAAAAAGAAATCTTTCAGAAGAAGAGGAACTAGAGGGAGAGAGGGTTACAGAGAAAGAACAGAGGGAACATACATGCAAAACCAGAAGGTCAAAAGGATGAGATAAATCAAAATGGAATCTATAACCTAAGTAAATTCACACTAGAAAAACCACATATAGAAATACTCAACAAAGGATTGTCATTTGCACCTACAAGGAAACTAAATAAATATGACACATACATAGATGCAAATAAATTTGTCCGGAATTTAACCCTTAAAAAATATTTTCTAAAAACACCTGTAGAAAGAAATCTAAAATTAGGAACAACCAACACACAAATTACTGACCCTGAAGCTAATGACTACATTCATTCAGGATTAAAGAAAAAATCTAATTTCTACCCGAAACAAGAAAAAGGTATTTATATAGAGACATTTGAAAAAATGGTGCTAGAAGATATTAGTAATCTTAAACAGAAAGATACAATTAAACACAATATTACACTGAAACAGAAAACACTAATTAGAGAATTAGAAAAAAATAATGACATAACCATAAAGCCAGCGGACAAGGGAGGGGGTATTGTAATCTTAGATAACAGCATGTACAAAGACATGTTAAATGATTTAATTAACGACGAAAAAACTTATAAAAAGCTTCGCTGTAATCCAACAGTAGTATATAAGGTATTTCTAAAACATCATTTAGAGAAAGCTAAAGATATAGGTATTATCAATGAAAAAGAATATAATTACCTACTTCCCAACTATCCAATCATGCCTGTACTATATGCCCTACCAAAAATCCACAAGTCTATTGTGAAGACCCGGGGAAGACCAATAATTTCGGGTATAGATTCTCTGACAGCTAACCTGTCAGCATACATTGACAAATACCTTCAGAAATATGTCACTAATTTAGACTCATACCTTAGGGACTCCACTAACCTACTAATATTGATTGATGAATTCAAATGGAAGAATGAATACATATTAGTAACTTGCGATGTCCAATCTCTTTATACCTCCATCAGACACACTGATGGTATAAAATCTATTGAATATTTTTTGACAAAAGACACTAATATGAAAGAAGAACAGAGGGTGTTCATACTAGAGAGTATAAAATTTATTTTAACCCACAACTTCTTTATGTATGATGATACCTACTATGAGCAGATTTGCGGTACAGCTATGGGCACAAAATTCACCCCTAGCTACGCAAATCTGTTCATGGGACTATGGGAATCACAATTTCTAAATCATAGCCAATTCAAAAGCAACTTCATCATCTATAAAAGATTTATAGATGACCTATTTTTTAACTGGGAAGGACCAATTGATGACCTTAAAAAATGCCTAAATGACATGAATAACAACTTATTTAACCTGAAATTTACAGCGGACATTAGTACAGAGAAAGTCCATTACCTAGATTTAGAAATAAGTGTTGAAAATAATGAGCTTATGACAAAAACCTACTTTAAAGAAGTGGATGCAAATAATTTCATCCATGAAACAAGCTGTCATCTACATCGATGGAAGTATAATATCCCAAAGGGACAGTTTTTAAGACTAAAAAGGAATTGTAAAAAAGACATAGACTTTGAGCAACAATCTAGAGCTCTTAAAAATAAATTTATAGAGAGAGGATACTCAGAAGAACATATTGAAACAGAGAGATCTAAAGTAAAAGACATAGATAGGAAGGAAATCCTACAGTATAAATCCAAAGAAAATTCTATAACTAAAGTAGGAGAACAGGAAATCTTCATACCCTTTATCACAGAATACAGTGAAGATAGGAAGCAAGTAGAAAAAACAATTAAATCACACTGGAAAGTTCTAAAATCAGATCCACACTTAGGTCCAACAGTTCCTAACAATCCAAAATTTGTATATAAAAAAGCAAAAAACCTTAAAAGTATTCTGGCACCCACTCTAAAACAAAAAAACAGTAACATTGTTAAGGGGGTTTTAGGGGATAAACTACAAGGCTTTTATCCTTGTGGAACATGCAAAGCCTGCAAACATGCAACTAAAACTAAAACTTTCAGGTCGAGTTACACACACAAAGAATACAAGATAAAAGAAACTATCAGATGTATGGATATGAATGTAATCTATCTAATCACTTGTACAAAATGTGGAAAACAGTACGTAGGTGAAACGGAAAGAACAGTCGGAGAACGAATAAGGGAACATTTACTTTCCATAGAAAACTCAGAAAAAGAAAGAAACACAGACCTCCCAGTCCCAAAACATTTCAGGATTTGCAATAATAGTAATCTGAAATATTTTAGTTACACAGCGATCTCAAAAGTAAGAATGAATAAGAGAGGGGGAAATTTAGTTAATACACTTCTAAAAAAGGAGGCACAATGGATATTTGAAATACAAACACTAAAACCGAAAGGGTTAAATATAGATTTTAGCCTTAACTGTTTCTTGAATTCCTAATCCTGCGTATTCTATATACTTTCCTGTTTTTAAAGTCTCTATAATGACAATGTTCTATTTCTAAAAAGGGAGATTATAAGTTATGTTGTATAATCATATACCAAAATATAAACCCACTGTCTTATATATAGTATCTGAGTCAATATCCGTAATGTTTTTATAATGACAAAGTTTTATTTTTTGAGATTATTTAAAAAAAATGAGATTATAAAATGTTAGGTTGTATAATAACATATCAGAACCTAAATCCATTGCCTTATATTTAGTATTGGAGATAATATCCGTATTAGAACTATTTTTTAATGAAATCCCACTGACCAATCAAGGAGGAGGTAAAGATACTTAAAGGTCAAGAATAACAAGGAGGTTATGCTTGAGAAAGGCTGAGATTGCTCAGCTGAAACGCGTTGCAGAACTCCTAAGATACGATCACACTATTGCCAAGTTTTGCCGTAGAGCGGTCACAGCGCTGTCAGCAGGACAACACCCCCACAGGAGAACCAATCACGTCTTAGGAAGAAGGCGCGCTTCTGGGGCTAACCGCTGACGAGATGCTGAGGACACAGACTGCTCCAAAATCATCTGATTTCCCTGCAAGGCTGCAGACAGATGTAAAACACCTACAAACAAGAAAAAGAGACCCACGCCATAGGTCTGGAGACCAGGCGTAATATCGGAAGGAAGGAGCCTAATAAAAATAAGGTTTGACACTGTTCGAATTTAAACAAGTGCACTTGTGAGACTGTGTTTGCGCATAAAGTCAGACCGCATAGAACTGCAAATTACAGCTAGGATAAATTGTCTGTTCTTATCATCCATCACAAACTTTCCAACGGACGTGACTTATCTATTTGCCACAAAGTTGGCTATACCTAAATAGATATAAAGTTACAAGATAATTTGCAATACGTGATATAAGCCATTCTCTGAAAAGGCTTTGGAACTTTTTACCTATGACCTAAAAGGGATTATTTTTGTATGATGAAGAGATCTCTTTTACTATGTGTCTTTATTGTAAGGTTGGCCAACCGCATTAACTCTATCACAGCCAGTGAAAATATAATAATTTT
The DNA here is from genome assembly GCA_905336975.1 of Bombina variegata variegata. Classification (NCBI taxonomy): domain Eukaryota; kingdom Metazoa; phylum Chordata; class Amphibia; order Anura; family Bombinatoridae; genus Bombina; species Bombina variegata. The sequence goes on from CAJPDP010481277.1 coordinate 6,995, forward strand.
AAGAATTGTTTAGATGGTATATGAAACAGCCTATATTGTTTTTTATTATATTGTTTTTATATATCTTGAAAGCATTATGATATTTTACTATCTTTTAAGATTTGATACTATCTTTTTGAATACATACAGAAAGCTCTTCTGAACATCTTACAAGGATAGTATTATTCTTATTAGAATATATATATATTTATATTTTTACCATTATTTTGATCATTGTCTAAAATATCACATAATAAAATAATTTTTTAGATACATTTGGGGCTATAGATCTTTTTCTTTCTCTCTCGGTTTGGGTATTAGCTAGTAGCACTCTTGTTTCTTTCCCTTTTCAATTTAGATAGTTATCTGGCTAGCATAGAGGTAGCTCCCACTGATCCAAGGGCCTATACCCATACAGCGCAAGAGTATATAAACCTACAAACCATTTCCATAACCCTCTCCGCCTGCTCTGAGGAATCGCCACAATTCAACCCGATCTTGTCAGCTGCTGGTGCAATGCTGAATATGGAGAGTGTATTGCTCTCCGCATTCAGCGAGGTCTTGCGGACCTGATCTGCACTTTGATAAATAGGCTTGACACTTCCCACCCCCTGATCCCTTTCTAATCCCTCTCAAACAGTTCTATTCCCTCCCCCATCCCCCCACTAGTCACCCCCATCTTAAGTACTGGCAGACAGTCTGCCAGTATGCAGTTTTACACCTTTTTTTAATTTATTTTTAAATTATTATTATTTTTCTTTTTTAACCCCTTACCTTCCCACCTCCCTGATCCCTCCCAAAAAGCTCTTTAACCCTCCCCTTGCTAACTAATTCCCGCCATCTTCACCCAGTTACATCACTCTGGGGGCATGCAGAAATAGCGCAATCGCTACTCTCATACAGGGTACGACGCTGATCCTTAAGGGCTTAACGACCAGCATCGTACAGGGTACGGCGCTGGTCATTTAGGGGTTAATAGGGAAGTACGGCCAATCAGAAGTGTTCTGTATGTGCTCTTAATCGGCTCTGCTGTCTCAGGAACGGGCATGCACTGTGAACCCAGTAGCATGGGCTGTACGCTACTGATAAGCGGTGGTTGTAAGGCAGGTGCAGGGTGTTTGGAGTGCTACTTTTGATTACAAAAAAATTCGGATCAGACAAATCTTTTGCACCAAATATTTAGAAAAGTTAGTTTTCCGAATATTCGGCTGCCATATTATTCAATATTCATTTTGTTTTAAACTAAATGTATACTGAATATTCGTGGAACATTTACATTTGTTTCGGTTAAACTAACCGAACTAATGTTCCTTTGCTACAGATAAAAAAGATCACCTATAGTGTTATATACTTACCTCTAACTCGCTAATCCAGACCCTCTTCTTAGAACCCCGGGCCACGCTAGTAGGAGGTTTTAGCGCGTGCTAAGCCTCCTATTGGTGTCGCTTGGGGATCTGTGAAGAGGTGTCTAGATCTGCGTGTCTTTAGGAATGTGTAGCACGCTGTGGAGCATCGCTAATCCTGACCCTTCTTCACAGACCCCAGTGCCGCGCTAATTGGAGGTTTAGCTTGTGCTTAGTCGCCTATCAGTGCAGCACCTCTGTGAAGAAGGGTCAGGGTTAGCGCGGTTCTCCAGTGCGCTAGAGGTAAGTATTTTAACCCCTAAGGTAATTTAAAGAAAACAAATTATTACTGACAAATTTCATCAGTATTTCTTCATATTCTTTAAATTTTGTTGGTGCTTTTGTTAGGATATTTGTTTTGTGAAAACGGAACGAATATACATGTTTTATTATGAATTCGCATTTGTGACAAAACCGAATGCACATGTCTAATGGTAAGCAGATATTATGGCATATTCTTTAAGCTAAGAATTGCTGTCCCTTTAACTTCACGCCACAGGTCAGTAAGTCTGTTCCATTTAAACTGCTCCTTGTTTCTCTATTCTAAAGGATCATTGTATTGTAGACAATATTAATAATCCATTCCTTGTAATTTTGCTCGATTATTTCTCAATATTGAGTTCTGCTTTTACTAAACTCAACGTTGTAGTCTTGATTTCTGAAACACTGTAGAAGGCTATCACTTATTTACAATAACTTAGTCTGCTAGCTGTCTTGTCAGGAAAAAGTCTATTTAATTGACATTTCTCCAGGGTTGGTGAAATGTATGAAACACTAATAAACTGTGTCCTTGATTACTATAGGCTACACATTATTTCTTCTACAGATTTTTAAATATATTTGCTTGGGGGGGGGGGGCATGCCTGGGCCTTGGCCAAATATGGCTGCTAAAGTGAAAGCTCTACCTAGGAAAATTACATTCCGCCTTGTAATCAAGCTTCTATACTGCCATCTAGCACATATTTTGCTGTTATGAATAGGAGAATAACTAACATGTTGGATTGAATGATTTCTCTATTTTACAATATAGGCACTTCCAGACTCGACGACTGAGGGTTCTTGCAACTTTTCAGGAGTTGAATCCCAGCACCCCCCTTGGAAAACAGGTTACAAGAGCACTGTTGTATGGAGGAGAAACTTTACACATCAACACAGGCCCTATTGACTAACTTAGCAACAAATGCATAGCAGATTTGACCAGCTCAGGTCCCTGGCAGGAGCCCGGTATACAGAGGGAGATACAGAGGGCCCAATATGGCGGATGCAACAGCTCTCAGTGTTCATCTCCATGTAGTCCTTCTCAGCCCAAGTGGAGTCTACACAGAGAAGTATACTACTGCCAGGGGAATCATGTGCAGAGACACAGAGAACCTCTTGAGATGACCAGATGCATAAGAGCATTTGTATTTCAGCTGAACTCACCTCTAACGTACACAAGAGCACACCTGATATGAGACCACTCATGGTCTGGATGAGCACGGCAGACCATGATCGAGTGGTGGGTCAAGACTATGATCAGAAGGCAACAGCTCAAGAGGTCATATCTCAGGGGACGAGCAGTGATGTTGGATTCTCCCCTGTATATAATGAGGTATACTGCTATCGAAGTACACTTACTTAACCTTCACACTACTGGAGGACATCGTCCGTTCGGGAGTGCATGTCTGGTGGCATCTCCTTTCTGAATGTCTTGGGAACCATCTGTACTATATCAGTTGTGTGAGCAATGACATCCAGACTGGGATTGAGTAGTATTGACTGTGACTTTGAGCCTTTATAAAAGAACCCTCTTTTGGGGTCCCACTTAGCCTGCCTACACAAATGATGACTGTAAGGTCTGACATGCTATTATAGGGAAATGCAACTTCAGTCAGATTGTGTGCTGATGGCATTTATTCATATAATAGCAACAGGGGTCAAGATCTACAAAAAAAAGTGTGGGAAGTCACCAAGACTTCCACCTGCCATGAAAATTAATATTGTTTTATACACACACACTGTATTTATATGTATATAATCTATAGTTGATGAAAGCAAATGAAACCAATGAAGGGTTGAATAGTTGCATTTGGACCAGAGACTCCTCCTCTGTCACATAATCTCACCCACTTAAAGGGACACTCAAGTCAAAATTAAACTTTCATGATTCAGATAGAGAAGGCAATTTTAAACAACTTTCTAATTTACTTTCATTAACAAAATGTGTACAGTCTTTTTATATTTACACTTTTTGAGTCACCAGCTCCTATTGAGCATGCGCAAGAATTCACAAAATATATGTATACGCATTTGTGATTGGCTGATGGCTGTCACATGATACAGGG
>CAJPDP010481402.1:0-14495 GCA_905336975.1 Bombina variegata variegata
ACCTTTAGCTTTGATTAGCGCTTCTCCTGTTTTTCATTCTTTTGCATATCTTTTTTTCCCTAACTCGAGGGACTTTAGGGTTGGAGCAGCTTGGTGCCTCTTGTGCACACTTTAACACACCTACACACACTAATTTAATTTATTATTATTTTTTTTTTATTATTATTATATTTTTATTGAGGACATATAATGGTAAACTCACAATACATAAAACAAAGCAAAGAAGAAGATATATGCATTACATCAAATATTTGCATCTTTCTTGAAAAATAAACATTATGTAAATCATGCTGCAGTCCTCCTTTTTCTTTTTTATAGAACAATAATAGCTCCCTAATAACTAGGAAGCAAAAACCGAAGCAGAACACAGCCAATTAAGCTTTACAACCCATTGACAACAGGCCAGTTGCGCAAATCACTTTTAGAATTAATGAAGCTATGAGCAGGCATACATTAATGTGAATTAGTAGAATCTGATATAGGTACTAACTCAGCATAAATTATTGGCGATTGCCAAAGTTCTCATCTCTCCCAGAACTATATTTACAGGTTATTGCCAATCAAGCCTGCTACTATACATATGGGGCTTTCCGTTAGACAATTGAAATGATTTTACAATTGGAGGTTAGTTCTATAACATTGTGCAACCCTCCGGCATTTTGAATATGCAGTATAAATGTAAAGAATAGGCTACCCAAGACTCAGTTACAGAAAAATAAAAAGCCTTCTAAAGTTAGGTTTTGTGGCAAAGAATCTATGACTTTGGTAAATGTAAGACTCATCTGCAACCTCGGCCACCAGTCACAGAATGAGCCCCAATTCTATAGCAGTATTTTTAGAGCCTTTCTGTGCACCTATGTACAATATGTTTAAGGAAGGGTTAATTGCAAGAAAAAGATACACTCGTGATTACATTCCTGTCATGGGGAAAGCAATATTTCACATATTTAAAGTAAATTCCCAATGATACAAAACTGATATGGGTGGAGAATACAAAAACTCTAGTAAAGTTAAGATCGGCAAACATTAGGCTAACAACAGCTACATCAATCATTATGTCACACAAGAAACAGAGCATTATGCAAAACCTGAGAACTGTAACAGTGCTGAGACTTTTATAATAACTGGTCAGAGTATTATAAGTTTTTTACTGTCACTTTATCCACCCGAGGAAGATTTCAGCTCAAACATTCTTTTTCGCATTAAGTTCTCCTCTGAATCTCCCTGAAGCGGCAAGCCAGTATCCGCATATTGAAGAAGCGTGTCAGGGTTCTTTACAGTGTAGGGTGTTTGAGTCTTGGATAAGCCATCACTTAGAATCTGGGCTTGCAATGCGGCAGGCAAGCTAGCCTGCTGCCTGAAATCTATATCGTTATTAGGTGGTATGTTGTCTGCACATAAGATCATGGTCTCCTTTCTCCGCATTTCCCAAAAGTTCCCTTCGAGTTCCCAGAGCTGAGCATTATGAGAGTCCCATCCTGGCATCCATTCCGGTCGTGTGAGGAGCTTTGATGCTGATATCGTGTATGGCTGTGTGGAACTCTCTTTCACCTTAGTAGTTGTCGTGGCTCCCGCAGGAGTCGCGACTATGTGTTGTTGTATTTCAACTGTGGGCGCCATTTTAGAATACTTGAGATCTCCTTTTCTCCTTATGTTTGTTATTGAAGGATACAATTGATATGTGAATATATTCAGTTGACGGTCATACCCTCCTCCATTGCTAGGCGTATGTACTTGCGCTGACACCGCTCCTATTATGCTTTGGTCCATGCCCTCCTTCAATGGCAGTCGCGCTTCTATCCCGGCTACCAGCCGAGGCAGCAATGTTATGTCACTGTGTCTCTGCTGCCCGATTTTCTCTGCCAGAGCCTGTATGTCCCTTTCTGTGGGCGCTTTGTCGATTAAAGCTTGAAACATATCTTCCAGTTTTTTAAAGAAGTTGTCCATGTTTTCAATTATGGTATCGTACCACGTGGCCGCCATTAGCTACTATTATCTGCTGCGATGTTGCGCAAATGCAATAAAATGTGCTGGCGTATAATTCAATGACCTGTGTCTAAGCAGTGTCGTTTAACTGTTCTGTCCCTTGGCTATGTCCAGCTCCGGTCAAGTAACCACAGTTTCCCAGGGGGGTGGCGCTGCCTGTTATAGTGCCGCCGCACCAGGCCTCAATCGTCCAGTCCCAGCTCCCGGTTCATAAACACAGCCAAATTGGAGATAAGTAAGGGTGGTATATGTTGCCAGTTACAAAGCCAGTTGTAAGTTGTTCTATGTGCTGTAAAACTGTGATGATAACCAGCGGTTTATCACACTATCCCCTGGAGCACAAGAGAAATGCCAATTTATTATTTTTTTTAATCAAGTTTTTTATTTTTTGTAATTTTAGAGTTTTTATTTTTTTGTAATGTCATTTATTTTTTATTTTTTCATAGTGTTAGGAGTTTTTTAATTTGGAATTTTGATTTTTCGTTAATTTTATTTTTTTAAAATAGTAATGCTAGGTTACTTTTTAGTTTAAACTTAGGTGTATTTTATTTCAAAGGTAAGTTTTTATTTATTTAAATATAGTTATATTGTAAATATAATTTTAAATTAGGGGGTATTAGGTTTAGGGGTTAATAGTTTAATTTAGTGTGTTGCGATGGGGGGCCCCGGCGGTTTAGGGGTTACTAGGTTTAGTATAGTAGTTGCAATGTGGGGGCCGGCAGTTTAGGGGTTAATAGTTTTATTATAGTATTAGCAATGTGGGGGCCGACTGTTTTAGGGGTTACTAGATTTATATAGTGTTGACGATGTGGGTGGGCGGTGGTTTAGTGGCTAATACTTTATTTTAGTGCTGGCTATGTGGGTGGGCGGCGGTTTAGGGGTTAATAGGTTTATTATAGTATTTGTGATGTGGGAGGGTGGCGGTTTAGGGGTTAATAGGTGTTAGTGTACTTTGTAACATTTTAGTTATAAGTTTAGTGAAACATTTTTAATTCGCAAAATCCATAACTACTGGTCTCAGATCGTGGTATGGATCAGAGCGATATTGCAAGCATTTTAGCCGGACTGCACAACCTGTAATATAGGCGCTATGAAAATCCCGCACTCAAACATCATTTTTGGAGTGTAGAATGGATCGTTGCGTTACAGGCTAAAATGCTTGCGTTATAGCTATACCTCAGCGACTTGCCATTCCATGCGCAATGGACAATTTTTCATGGGTATAGCTATATGGCACCATACCGCAAAATTTGTAATCTTGGTAAATGTGTTTTCAATATAGTACAGGGTGAATTTAATTTTCAAATGACTTGTTTTTTTTTTAATATTTTTCATACTGTCCCAACTTTTTCGGAGGGGGATGTACATTAATATAGCACTGTTTGCACGCACAGAGCACACACAGAGCAGTGTATAAATTACTTCAGCACTGTTTGCATGTATACATTAATATAGCACTGCTTGCACTCTCAGTATATAATTAAATTTGCTACATCCCCTTTGTATTATTTGTTAAAGAGATACCTACAATGGTGGACCTAATGAACAAAGGGCCCTGGGGCAAGAATTTTTTTTGGGCCCCCCTCAAGACATCCTCTATTTGCATAAAAGCATATTACCAGTTTAAAATTATAAATAAATATATATGTATATAGCTTATTTCCACAGGACAGTAATTTTACTCTTTAAGCAGGTAATCAATGATTACACATGTAGCAGTATTTTAACTGTAATATTTAGATATTATGACCATAATAATGCCAATTGCCAACAAGTGTACACAACCCTGAACAGGCTATTTAAGATTTTATTTGCAGAGTTTTAAGAACTAAACAGTAATAAATAATTATTAAACAAACTGCTTAAGCTTCTTGACTGTCAAAGAGGGTTGCATATCTGCTAGACAGTGCATTGCAGCCCTCTTTGACAATGAAATAGCATTCAAAGGAAAGTGTTCTGTGTGAATGTTACATTGTTACAATGAAGTGGGAGGTTTTTACTAACCGTATTTAAGGGCAGGCAGCCATTTTACAGCCCACTTCTTCATCTGCTAGCTGTCGAAGATTTTCCCCTCCCTCCCATCCCACAGTTATAATTGTTTGCATTTCAGGTGCTGGCGGTGGCTAGAAACTTAATAGCTCCTTCCTGTTGCCGGTTTCTGTTAAGGCAGGGATGTGATTAGTTGATCTAGTTCGGCAGTAAGTCCTTACGGTAATGTTTTGCTTCCCCAGTCGTTAGCGTGCTGTATGGCTCGTTCGGCTGGTTTCCTTATGGGATGAAATGTAATGCGATTTATCTCCAAGCAGCGGGAAGTCTGGACCCCTTAATTTTTGAGTGCAGGGTCCATATGGGGCTGATGGCTGAGCTAATGGGAGGGGTGATGTCCCTAGGTCGTGACCCAGGGGTGCTCCTCCCCACGGACTGCTAGACTGAAGGTTCCTAGGGCGCCTGTAGCTCTTGCAGGTTGTCTTCTCGCAGGGAGTCAACAGAGCATACCTTGGGGCCCCCACCTCTTGTCAGTATGGAGTTTCAGATTCTCGCATAGCCGCCAATGTTTGAGATGGACTTCGAGAAGTCATCTAGTTATATATATATATATTTTTTTACATATATGTTACATAATAAATGCGACCATGTTGGTCTTTTCCCCAGCTCTGTGTCTGTCTAATTATTCAAAGGGGTGAGGGGTGGTTGTAATTTCCAGAGAATGCTATCTAGGGAGTTTAGCCCTTAGTGCTTAAACAGCTTGTTCATAAAACTAAACCAAAAACTTGAAACAAGAAACTTATGGCTCACTCACAGCCTAGATGTAACTTTCCACTGGGCTTCCCTTCATTCTCCCTCTTACTTGGATGCCTCTTTGCAACTTAGATGCCCCTTCCCCACAGCACCACACTGACAGAGACCTCTGACACGTGATAACAAGCAGGCACAGCTAGGATTTTATAAAATGTAATGTGACAGAAAACAAACCTCAGCACCGTGTCTGTCACTGCCTCTGCATTCTGTGCTTAACCTCTGCTCTGCAACGCTGCTCCTCACACTCAGGCTGACATTTTAAACTTCCGGTAAAAAAAAAATTGCAAACATACATAGCAGCCTGCTGATGCGCTGCTTGTTGGCTCCTCCCCCCACTTGGGCCCCGGTACTGCTGCACCTCTAGTAGTTCCACCCTTGGATACATAGGTAGGTTTTTGGAGCACTACATGGCAGGAAATAGTGCTGCCATCTAGTGCTCTTACAAATGGATTGTATTCTTGCAAAACTGCTTACATATATTGCTCCAGACACGTGCACGCTCAAAGCATACTTCCCTGCTTTTCAACCAAGAGAATGAAGATAATTTTATCACAGAAAAAAACAGAAAGTTTTATGCTCTGCTGGAGCTTCCGAGGGAGGAGCGTAAGTGCAAGGTAACACTAAACGCTTGCTCTGTGATCCCCAGCGAGCTGTTGGCGGAGAACTCTCGTGCTGAAATCCCTAGATCTTGGATGGCTTGCTTAGCACACCTTACACCGCTACCGGTGCTCCATCAGTGTTACCACATCGCACTGAGCTGCATGCTGCAGCAGTTCTAAAGGAATGGCTTCCTTCTTTTTCTACATTACCCGGTATTAGCTTTATACTTGCTCCTATAAACATGTCATTTAAGGATTAGAGCCGGTGATCTTCCCCTCCTCCCATGGGTGCTGCGTGAGGGGGGCAAACACCTTTCCGCCCGGCTACTCTACATCTGAGCTCAGATTCTTTAAGAACTTTCACAGACCGGGTTGCTGCCTACCTGAACTGATCCCTCAGTCCCAGGGTTACTGTGTGAGGGAGGCCTACCACGGATTGATCCAGACGTGACCTGCGGTGAATCAAGAATTACAACTGGGGTATCTCTGCAGGCCCATCTAAGGTTAAACCGCCATCTGGTCTGTTGCTTCTTCCCTTCCACTGGTGTTTCAAGAGGGGCTGTTTACCCTACCAGTTTGTCACTGTGGGTTCTTACCTGGGACTAAGGTGTTGGCTGCTCTGCTATATCACCCCTCCCACTGGTGCTGCTAGATGGGTTCTCCATCTTGCCTATCTGTTGCTGCGGGCTCCCTACCCAGGACCAAGGTCCTGCCTGGTCTGATGTCCTTCTCCGCGTCTTCATCGGGGTGTCATCTCTACCTGGTTCTTGCTGCTTGCTGCGTGAGGGGTTTTTATGATTGCTGCTGCGGAGGCTGTTATATTGGAGGTCTGACAAAGACCGGACTCTGGGTTATTTCTGTGCTGGCTCCGTGTTCCTGGGCTTGCCCTGGGGTCTGGCCCTGTTTGTTGTGGGTTCTGCCTTGGATCCACTGTGAGAGGCGTGCGGGCCTTACGTCTTCTGTCCACTAGGGATCCTCTCACCTTTTTACAATCTTATCTCTTTGTTGGGCTATAGGATCTCGCATTGCCCTGCTGAAGCATCAACTTTCCTTATGCGGGCCTGAGGTGCAGGAACTCCATACTAACTTTACCTAAGAACTGGTACAGAAGTACATTTAATATTTTTAAAAATGTACACTGGTCCACTCCCTTAGTATGGACATTGTAGTTAAATTTGTACCCTAGATTTGGATTTGTAAAGTCTCTTTGCTAGTTACACCAGCAGCATTTCTCTGGCTGAGCATTATTCACTTATACCATATGTTTTTATTTTATTTTTTTTATGTTTTTTTTTCTCTCTTTTTTTATTAACCTATAATTAGGCTGTACAAAACAACTGCTTAGTACTTAATTATCCTGCATTTTGTGGGCCTTGGGGCAATAATAACCCCTTTACGTAGCTCACATTATTGGTAGTTTGTAAGCTGGGCTGGTAAGAAAAAATATATATAATTTTTTTCCTTTTCTTCTTCTTTTCCTTTCTTTTTTTTAGGATAAGCTACCTGACCTTACATCTTAAATCCAGCTGGGGTTTTTTAGGCTACCTGAGACTAATAAATTCTCTCTTGGTTCCATCCCCAAGGTGGAGGTTACCTAGATTTGTTACCTCTGAGTCAAAAATGTAACTTTAGACCTACAAGTATTTTCTGCTTATTTGTAGTGTTCTCTTCTTGTATCTGGTTTGCTGCAATAGGGATCTCTTATTATTGGGATTTTTTTCCCTGCCCTCACATGGAAATAACCAAAAAAACTTTTTTTAATTTGCTTATAGCAGTGTTTGAATGCGAGTGTAGGTAAGAATCAATACTGTTTTCATAAGTATAAAGGTTCCTTGGAAGTTTATTACAATACCCCATTGCTGATTCTGTCTCTCCTGGTATGGTTGGATTGGACGGTTGTCTGCGGGGTCCTCCTTTATAGACTCTTGTTTTGGCTGCCCCAGGTTCATCGTTCTGTCTCCCTCCATAACTGGCCTAGAATTTTTCTAAGCACTACACTCTGTTATTTTCCTTTTTTCTTTTCTTTTCTTTTCTTTTTTTTTCTCTTAAAGATCACAATTATGCACTTACTCACTTGGTAGTTGCACCTTATTCTCTCTTTTTTGCCTTCTTGGGTAAACAATAATTCTTTTTCACTTGCCAGCTTTTTTTTTCACCTTATCTTGCCAGTGGGGGGGGGTCACCCCCATGTTCCCTCCCACACTAATTGGGATAATTGATCACTGTTTCTCTCACTTTTGCTAGCACATGGATAAATTCTTAAATATTCACCCCAAAACTTCACCCTCAGTTATGGCAGTTAAACAAAAGGACAGGAAGAACAAGAACACTCTCGAGACCTCGGCAGACATGCATCTTATTGCTATCAACCCTCTGCATCAGAGTGAGCCGTTGGATATTCAATCACTGGTCTCTAGTATCTCTGAAGCTTTGGCTCCTAAACTGATTTAGAAGAACTCACTGTAGGTCATAATACTAAGCTAGAAGCCACAAACACCAACCTCTTAAAAATTCAGAGTAAGCTAGAAGATTTAGAGAATTGTTCCAGAAGGAATAAAAATAATTTCAGAGTTTTTGGGGTACCAGAAGAAAATCAATATGCGGACCTTAATAAATTATTAACTGTTACTATACCGCAACTTCTACAGATTCCGCACTCTCAGTCCCAAATAGTGTTAGAGAGGGCACATTGGCTAGGCTGGGCCACAACTGGCAAAGTGAACACAAAACATAGGCCAATTATTGCCAAAGTATTACATTTCCAAAATAAAGTCATGCTGTTGCAACTTTTTCGAAAGAATCAGACCATTTATCTTGGAGACGCAAAAAATATGCTTTTTCTGGATTTCTCTGTGGAGACAGCTGCAAAGAGGAAAGTCTTAGCTCCAATCTGCACAAAATTAATTACCTTAATTTACCCAGCTAGGCTGAAGAAAATGGTGGACAACCAAACACATTTTTTTTTAATCTGCTAAAGATGCAGACAAATTCTGTGCTGAGACTCCTGCTTAATAGAGGAGTTAGATTGTAAACTACTACATTCTTTAAGTCTTAGTCCTTTTGTGGCCTCCTCCATATGACCGTGGGAAAAAGGTGGGCCAACCAGGGTTGGGATGTTATTTATCTTTTTTTTTTTCTTTCTCTCTTCTCTCTCTTATCCCTTACCCTCTTTTTCTTCTCTAGATGATGGACACAACAGGAAGATTTAAGTTAAAGTCCTGGAACATTGGAGGCATTACATCTCCATCTAAAACTAGATGAAGTCCTAAAGCTTAAATGTTCATGGGTTAAGGAAGTCCTTTCCTTTCCCAGCGTGGAGAGGAAAGGTGTCCCAATCCTCCTAGGGAAAAAGATAAACTATGAAGTTCTTCATATCAACGCAGATCTAGAGGGGAGATTTTTAATGGTAAAAATCAAATTGGCTAAAACACTTCATACATTATGTAATATATATGTCTTTAACTTAGCCTTCTGGGAAGTACTGCAAGCTAAAATGTTGTCATATGTAGAAGGTTACTTGATACTTGGGGGAGACTTCAACGTGGCACCACAGTATCCCCTAGATAGATTAAGACAGAATTCTTCTTGTCTTATGAGCAAAAGAGATTATTTAGAATCAAAACTGTTTATTAGGCTTTTCTGGACCTTAGGGTTAGGGATCTATGGAGATCACAAAACCCTAAAACTAGAGACTTCACATGCATTTCTAAGGCACATAAGACACTCTCTAGAATTGATCTTTTTCTTTTAGATGAAAGGCTGTGTAAATTGAGAGTTTTATCAGGGATTCTTCCTATTTGCATTTCAGACCATGCGCCTATTTTTCTTGATTTTCAGCTCAGTGACCCTATTTCTAGAAATAATCGGTTTTACTTTCCTGTATATTTGTCATCAGATGTTAAGTTTAAAAACTGGCTCAAACTTAAGTTTGAGGAATATGCTTCTTTCAATGAGGAGTACGTTAATCGACCTGCTGTTTTCTGGGAAACCACAAAAGCGGTTCTTAGAGGGGAGATTTATCTACGCTTTTCAATGGTATGTATACTGAAGGTAATCTGGCCTCATCTAATTTTGTTGCTTCCTACACCACCTTAATTTTAAAGCAAGGAAAGGACCCTGGTTAGAAAGAATCATATAGACCTATAGCTTTGTTGAACATGGACTATAAGCTACTTACCTCTATTCTAGCACAAAAGCTTCAAACCCTTCTTCCTAGCATCATTCACAAAGATCAAGCTGGATTCTTGCTTAAATGAAACTCTTCAGCAAAAATAAGGGAAGTTTTTCTTACCATAGATTATATCAAAACCATGGAGAGGGTGGGGGTGGAGGGGGGAGGGTACCTCTGATCTAGCAATTATTTCAATTGATGCGGAAAAAGCCTTCAACTCAGTTCATTATGACCATTTACTATCTTCTCTTTATCGCTTTGGTCTTAGAGGTAGCTTTCTCAAGTTCATTGACAACTTATACAAGAAGGCCTCTACAAATATGTTAGTAAATGTTATGATCTCCTCAGATCTAATGCTGAGGAGAGGAACTCAACAGTGGTGCCCCCTCTCCCCTTCGACATCTCCATTGAACCCCTGGTTATCTTAATTAGACAGCAATTGGAAGGCATTAAGATAGGCAAGAAGGAGCTTAAAAATAGCTTTTTATGCCAATGACATTCTTATATATATCACAAATACCCGTACCAACATTCCGAAGCTCCTGTCAATTATTGATCAGTTTAGATCTTTTTCTGGATACAGGGTGATCACCACAAAATCCGAATTTCTGTGTATTAAGCAAACTAAAGAATCTCTTTTAAATTTACCTTTCAGAGTAGTCTCTGAATCATTTAAGTATCTTGGCATTACAATTTCCTCTAACCCTGACAGGTGGTACAGTTTAAATATTCTCCCGGTGCTAAATAAAACTAAGGAAAGCTTGAAAAATTTGCAAAATCTCCCCCTATCTCTCTCAGGTCGCATAGCTCTATATAAGTTCTTTTCCCTGAACTTCTTTATGTTCTTCAGAACACTCCATTGATCCTGAAGGGGAAATATGTTCAATACTGCATTAAGATGCTTTATCAAAGCAGAACAAAAAATCCAGAATGAGCTGAAAAGAAGTGTAACTTATCCATTTCTTAATTCATTGCAACTCTAATTCAATACCTCGTGAAGTGAAAAAACTCAGAACCATTTACAACCCACTACATGCTTGGAGGAGGATATGTAATTCTTTAGATCTAGAGTATAGGATTTTAAATATATGCCGTTGCTGGGTAACCCCCAGTTCCAAGCGGGGCTCCAATCGACACTCTTTCAAAGGTGGAATAACCTAGGTCTCGGTAATCTCTCTCATTTGTTAGATTATGATAGGAGATGCGTCAAAACCTTCGGCTCCCTCAGGGGGGAATTCAATCTCCCTCAAAAGGATTTCTTTGCCAATCTACAAGCAAGACATTTTGCGTTTAAATTAATAAGTGATTTTGGCTGGAGTTGGTCCTTGGGGAGTATTGAGAATTGGCTTGTTTTAGTTAAAAATGGGCACATGTCAATCTCTTTTTCCTATCAATCTCTAAGCTCCCTTAAGGGTGCTCTCAATCTGGAAAAGATCTCTTCCAAATGGTCTGCCGCAAAATTGCATAGTAGTGTGGATATTAGTCTTGCCCAATCCTCAATTTTAGAAGTTATGCGAGTCACTCTCTCCTCTTCTTGGAGAGAATTGCACATTAAATTACTTTGTATGACTTATTTCATGCCAGATAAAGGCTTTAGGTGCGGGAATCCTAATTTCAATAGCTGCCCCAAATGTTTGCTTTTTTTCAGATAATCTTGTAAGTATGATATGGGATTGCCCAAGAATCAGACATTTTTGGCTCAACAAGACATTGGAGATCTCCCCTCTGACTCTAACATTGGTACACACAGTGTTCATATGGATAGATCCGAAGAATCAGCAGGTTAACAATAAAATTGTTAATATGACAATATTAGCAGCTAGATATTTCATCTTTAAAAAATGGAAAGGGAGAGCGACCCCCGTTATACCAGAAATTAAGAACTGTTTGAAGAAACAATTCATCTTAGAACAGATTGATATTAATTTGAATGATGAACGCGACATACGGGAGTTCTTCTTGAAATGGTCAGTCTTTATCAAAATCCTTTCCCCCAGTGAAATTGACTATTTAAACTATCCGTTTAGAAATTCAGAACTAGTTCTGCTGGGTGTATGGTAACCTGCCGTCTCTATGCATCTTTTCTCTTTTTCCCCTCCTTTCCTGCCCCTTCCCTCTTCTTTCTTTTATTTTGTTTTATTTTGTTTTGTTTTTGTTTTGTTTTTGTCTTGATTTTTGTTCTGGTTTGTTTTGTTTTGCTTTGTTTTGTTTTTGTTTTGTTTTTAAGCATTTTTGTTTTATGGAAAATAAAAGTTTAAAAAGTGTACAACAGTTTCTTAATATTACAGGAACTGGCATATGCATGTTGCTTTATTTTATATCTGTTAATGACAAACAAAATAATATGTATAAACTTGTGATAATAGGCTGCAGGGTGGGCCTTTATTGTACATTGTATGTATCTTGATTTACCCGAGGTTGTGGGAATTTTTTTCTCTCTGTATGCTTTGACTGAAGGGTTCCTGTCATTCTATTTTTTTTCCTTCTGTTGTATTTAAATAAAAGATTTTAAAAAAAATAAAAAAATGTTATGCTCTATCTGAATCGTGAAAAAAAAATTGGTTTCAAGTTCATTTAAAGGGACAGTCACAAACAAAATTGTTATAGTTTAAAAAATATAGATAACACCTTTACTACCCATTCCCCAGCTTTGCACAACTAACATTGTTATACTTATATACTTTAGAACCTTTAAATCTCTAAATGTCTGCCTGTTTCTAAGCCACTAAAGACAGACTCTTATCACATGCTTTTTTTTATTAGATTTTCACAACAGGGGACTGCTAGTTCATGTGAGCCATATAGATAACATTGTGCTTACGCCCGTGGGTTGTGCACAACACAGCATTAATTGGCTAAAATGCAAATCAATAGAATAAAAATATAAAAAAGTGTGATCAGGGGGCTGTCAGAAGATGCTTAGATAAAAAGGTAATCACAGAGGTAAAAAGTATATTAATATAACTGTGTTGGTTGTGCAAAACTAGGGAATGGGTAATAAAGGGATTATCTATATTATAAATCAATAGAAATTATTTTGTAGACTGTCCCTTTAAACAAGGAAGTGCAGACACAGCTGTATTCCACACAGTCATTGATTGCATACTCTAGTAAGCCATTTATGACCATTCCTAATTGGCCTCAGTGTAACCTAAGTTACAATTTGGTGGCGCCCACTGCTTTATGAACATTAACTTTACCCTTATCTTTTCAATATTTAAACAACTAATATAATTTTTAAAAATACATGTAAAAATTATTCTTAGGCTAATCTTTGCTCTGAATACATCATTCCAGCAATGATTTATTTAGTGTTTAATGTCCCTTTAACCATTAAAGGGACATAAACATGCACAAAGAAAATGTGTTAGATCACTTTATTTTTGCACTATTGATTGTATACAATTGTGTGGTTATTTGGGGGGCTGAGATATGCTCTTAAAGCTCTTACGCCCCAACCACAGACTCACTGCCCCCTGTGATGTCCCCACCCATGTATATGGTGACATTTCTGGGTGTTCTGGCAAAGGATGGTGATATGGAAGGAGATTACAGTCTCCGTTCCCTGTTACAGAAACCCAGAAACACAAAACATGTCATCTTAACTTTAAGGGTCAAGAACCTTTCAACAGTCGTGGCAAACATATGTTTAAACATTATAGGTAAATCAAAACAATTTTTAGAACAATAGTTGCAATTATGTCAACTTAATAAATACCTTGCAAAACATCCACCGCATTTACCCTCTCTCTCAATATAATTCCATAAACCAATAGATTTTCCATTAAGAAATGCTTCAGTCACACATCCTTTAAAATGAGTTGTCTTTAGTGCTGGTGACTTCTATGGGGGAAAAAACAGATCAATGTAAGATAAAACTAAACTAAGAAAAAGTTACTAAAGTAAATTATGGTCTTAACTAAATGGATACATATAATTGTTAATTATGAAAAAAAAAATTTGGTGGATACTGTGCAAAACTGATTCATAGTAAGTATTAACTTGTAAGCTACAACTGCTCTGTTGTGTTCGCAACTCTTGATGGATCAATGTTATATGGTTTTCAATTTAACGCTTAACTATACATCACAGGGTCTAAAAAATAAATCTTTTCTCATTGCTTGGGTCACAGTGCATATGCCTGAAGTGATTTGTCTCATCTCATTGTATTCGGCATCCACAGCCCCATGAACCAGTCAATGAGCCTATTCTATAACACAGCACATTAAAGGTGAAAAGAAAACTTGGTCTTTGAGGTACATTATACATTCAGTCCTTAAAGGGTTAAATCCAGTAAATCCAGCAAGTCAACTTACCTTCATTTTTTCTCCAAGTCCCCCAACATATACAAATGTTGAATTATCTACTTCAAAAACGGATGAAGTTCCAGGGGAAGATGTTGTTTTTGTTGAAGGCTTCTGAGAAGAAATTTCATGTACACTCAATGTACCTGTCTTACCAAACCTATGGAGCAAACAAATTATGAGTTAAAGGTGCCCACTGCCAACTTACTTCTACAGGCAGACCTCACCCACAGAGAGCCAAGCACTTGTGTTTCTGCCCCTTATGCCATGCAACCACTTGCTAGAAGGAAGGCACAGAGACAATTTGTGTTATTTGTACAAGCTGACCCCGCCCACAGAAACCCAAGCACTTTAGCCCCCTGTAACATGCAACCCCTTCCTATACAACATATTTTTGTTATTTTTATGCTCCAAAACAAGACTGATAACAAGCAGGGCACTGACAAAAATGATTATTGTATTCTATTCTTAAAATGCATTAACTTACCTTGTAGCATTTATTTTATGCCATTTGTTGTTGTCTATTTTGATATCTGGTTCTTCAAGCCTTGTTGATCCAGAGCCCAAATCCCAAAGGAAAGAAACTTTGCCATTTCGCATTTCTAGTGCCATGAAGTCAGTCTAGGAAATAACAAA
>CAJPDP010481447.1:0-13899 GCA_905336975.1 Bombina variegata variegata
CAGCGTCTGACGTCACCCGGAAGTGCTGAAGAGGTACATGCTGGCCGGAGACGCCGAGGAGAAGAGACCGCTCAGACCTCGTGAAGAGGTGTATTGCCACGGAGCTAAAACATACAACATAGAGGTGAGCGGAACGTCCGCTGGTTGTGAGAAGTGAGTGGCGGTTGCGTGCCCACTTACCGTGTCGGAGAAATGCCGGAATAGCCTTCCTTGGAGTGGTGAGTCAGGACTGGTACTGACGCCTCTGTCCTTCTACTCTTTTTTGCTGTGTAAATTGTGTATAGTTCTACACCTCTACTATCTGATTATACAGAACATTTGGGACATACCTTTATCCATTTGCTCAAATTACACACACGGACTTTGTACATCTGTTGTTTCAATATAAAATTCTTCTAACAGCTTTGTAGTAGCTATAACTTGTACCTAAATATTGTATTATTTACATCTAACTATGGAGACTTATTTTAAGATTAAACAGATGTTTTGTTAGTTATGCATGACTAATTGAGACCATTAATATGACGGTGTATTGTGGACAACATATTTTTGATTTTGGATGAGTAATATGTGTGGGACTAATATTGTCTCTTCTTTACACTGCGAGGTGCAACCTAAAGCGAATGTGCTTATTACAACTTGTCTTTTTTAATGTTTACTGTTGGAAGATATACAAATAAAAATATAAAAAGAATGGATCCGAAATAACAAATGAATCCGAAAAACGATTTAACTTAACATCGTCAACACTAACTAAACCTATTAACCCCTAAACCACCGTCCCACCACATTGTCAACACTAAATAAACCTATTAACCTCTAAACTGCTGCCCCCCCACATCGCCAACACTAAATAAACCTATTAACCCCTAAACTGCTGTCCCCCAACATTGCCAACACTAAATAAACTCATTAACCTCTATTAACCTCTTATTAATTATAATTAATAAACCTAACATCACAAAAAAATAAAAACTTCAATTACAAAAAAACTACCATTACAAAAAATAACAAAGAAAATTATGCAAAATAATAAAAATTATTTCTATTCTAATACCCCTGTTTAAAAAAAAAAACACCCCAAAATAAAAAAAAACGAATCTATAATTAACTACCATTAGCCCTTAAAAGGTCCTTTTTTAGGGCATTGCCCTAAAGTTAACAGCTTTTTTGCCAATAGATTAAACCAAATACCCCCTAACATTACAACCCCCTTCCCCCCAAAATAAAAAAAAAATATCTACTAATTTCCCTGAAAAGGGCATTTGTATGGGCATTGCCCGTAACTTACTTATTGGTGGCGGAGTCTGGCCACGCTAGGTGATGGCCGCACTGTAGATAGACTCCTAATACCCATGTAGGCAAATTATATAAAACCTGGTCTTTTCCCTTTCCCACCCTTCCCATGTTCCAAGGGGGATTGAAGATAGAGGCAAGGAGAGGCATCCGGTCAAGGAGATAGGAAAAAAAAAAAAGTCTGGACCACTTTACACTGCAGCGCTGCACTCCCATAGCGCTCCCGACACCCACGAGGCCCTGCTCGGCATTCTTACCCGATCTGACTAGGAAGAAGCCACATTGGGGAACGGATCTGCATTTCCCTGCAGTATCTCGCTGCTGCAACTAGATATAAGCGGAACCAGCTAACCGCATCATAATAAACCCCTTACCGCCAGCAGATCTTCCAGCCTGCGCAGAGGACCCGCTCCAGTGACACAGCACAGGCCGTGACCCAGCTGCTCTGATCCGAGCAGTGAGGAGGTAACGGAGGCAAGGGAGGGCTCTCTCTGGTTTGCTGGGGGAGGACTGTGCCGCTCTTGACAGCTAGCAGGAGCGGAATTCAGAGGCCAAAGACACTGGGACACTGGGGGAATCTGATTTATAGCCAGATCAGCAGGCTTACGTTAATATCATTTTTCCCAGGCCTCTATCCTTTCCCCACACGTCTGGAAATAAGGGGGTGCAGTGGACAAGCAAAGTCTTACGCATCACTCTGGGAGATACAGGGATAAATAGAGTCAGATGGGGGATAAAGAAAGGCTTTTACATAAATTGAATTAGCAACAGAGCCTCACTCCATATAGGGTTTTTTGCTGACTAAAAAAGGTGATATAGGCTACGCAACAGAAGAACAGTTAATTGTCACTGAAATAACTTATATAAACAAATAGGAAAGTCACTCTCTCATTTTCTCCTTTGCTAAGTTCTGTTTTTCTCCACTCCCAAGGCGTAAGTTCCTAATGCCTTGCAAGAAACAGAATAAGGCTGGGAAACCTAGTAACCCTAGTCCTCTCAGCCACTTTCTAAGGCCTGCAGATCCAAAGGGTGACATCATTAACGAGAACTTGACCAGTAAACCAACAAACATGTCAACCCAGGCTACACAAGCTGACTCTCCACAATCTTCTTTTATTACCAGGGAGGATATTCAACATTTATCGTCTAAGGAAGATATTAAAGGTGTCCTACAAGAAATGAGGAACTTATTCGGGGACTTACGTAAAGACTTAAGTGCTTTAGACAACAGAGTCCTAAAAATAGAGGAACAACATACAGCTCTTGCTTCTAATACACAAAACAATTCCATGGAACTGCAGAACCACTCAGATCACTTACAGTTCCTAACAGACAAAATGGAAGACATAGACAATCGCTGCAGGCGAAATAATCTCAGATTCAGGGGAATTTCTGAGTCGGTACACCCTCCAGCAATAGAGGGATATCTGCAAACACTCTTCAGGGTCATAAAAGAGACTCCATCTGCCCAAGAGATCCCTATTGAAAGAGCTCATAGGGCCCTTAGGCCCAAACCCCCACCTAAAGCACCGCCAAGAGACATTATAGTGAAGCTCCTCAGCTTCAAGGATAAAGAGGAAATCTTAAAGACTGCCAGAGCAAAACAATCTATCTTTCACGCGGGGGAGGAAGTACAAATCTTCACGGATCTCTCACCAGCAACGCTACAGAAACGCCGGGAATTGTCCCATATAACCTCTCACCTCCGCAAAAATAAAATTCAATATCGGTGGGGCTTTCCTGTCTCCCTGATTGTTAACCATAACAATAGAACAACTGTATATAGGCCCGGCTCAGACCCTCGACTCTTCTTCAAAGACCTAAACTTGCCAGATACAGTGGAACAGAACAAGGTCCAAGCCCCAAGGAGAGACGCTATCGGACCCCCGACACCGACCAGGGATGATATCCATGAACTTAGATAAGTACTTCTATTTGTTACGAGATGGACCTCTTCCAGGGGTATGATGGCTACATTGACCTTGTAGGGAGAAGGGGACAAGGAGAGATAGAGGACTTGCCATACTTTTAGTTGGTTCAGGACTTCTAGTGTATTGGTAAAGTGTTTCAGATATGGCAAGCATTGACGACCGCACATTGTTAACATACTTAAGTTTGTCCTAAATGATAGCAGAGTGCAGCAGAAAGGTCGGTAGCAGTTAGCAGAACAGGTTCCATCTCTTGGTTAAAGGGATAAGGTTTAACAACAGGGACCTATCTTATAGTTATGTCAATGTAAATTTTTTGTTGATGATGTTGTTTTCTCCATAGGAATAAAAGGTTTCTATATAACTCAGACACCCCCTGCCCACTTCTCCTCTCCCCCCCTCCATTTCCCTTTCTTCACATCCCCCCCTCCACCTCCCCGTATTACGCCTCTATATGCAGTTGCCTCCCAGTGAGTCAGAAGGTGAGGAGGCACTTTAACAGGTTCATCTAACACTTTGACACCCCGCTCAAGAGTGCTGATGCCTCCCTCTAATCCCCTCCCCTTTTCTCCTTTTCTCTCCTACCCTCCCCCGCCCAAATACAAAATCTACACCCTTCCCATTGGACCCACCCTCTCCTCCCACACTAGCCAGGTTTTTAATTTAGGCATTCTCATTGCTATGTTTCAGCCTAACATGGGTATACTACCTCCAATTGGTTTAGTTCTCACTTTGTTATACGGTTACTGTTTATAAACCAAAAATATTGTATTGTCATATTATTGCTGCAGTCCAGAAAGATATTGTAAACTTCCATATTCTATCTCTCTTTCTCTCATTCCTGATTCTTCTTTAATTTCTTTCTTTATTCTCCCACTGCTTTCCCTTACCCACTTTTCCCCCCCAATTTTTTTTTTCTCCCCTTCTCCCAGTTATAGAGCCAAGATGAGTCTAAAGATAAGTAAATTCCTAGACCATTCACTACAGATAACCACAATAAATGCAAAAGGATTAAACAATCCTGGTAAACGTTCTATCGCTTTCCGAGATTTGAATAAATTAAATAGTCACATTCTGATGATACAGGAGACTCACTTTCAGAAAGGAAAGGAACCCAAGTGGTATAACATACAATATCCCATAGCCCATTTCGCCTCTGGGCCCAACAAACGAGCCAGAGTAGGCATCTTAATTCATAAAACACTCCCATTACAAATCACGCACACCGAGAGGGACACTGAGGGGCGATATATTCTTTTAAAGGGGTTACTGTATGGACATCATATCACACTTCTTAATTTATATGCCCCCAATCAAGCACAATCAGGGTTTTTAAAAAAAATTGCCAATGTAATTCTTGATCACTCCCAGGGTATTACCTTTGTAGCAGGAGACTTCAATGTCTCATTCGACCCCTCTCTTGACTCCTCAAAAGGGACGTCCAGCATACCTACCACCACCCTGAAATCAATCAAGCAAACTTTTCAGAATCTCACACTCCACAATACGTGGAGAACTCTGCACCCTGCAGAGAAAGATTACACTTTCTACTCCAACCCTCACAATAGCTACACAAGAATTGACCATGTACTCACAGACTCACAGGGCCTCTCTATCACATGTGGTTGTGATATAGGGCATATAACATGGTCGGACCATGCCCCGGTCACCTGCCATGTCCTCTGGCCTGACGTCCCATTGGCGGCCAAGTTATGGAGACTGGACGACACCTTACTGAGGGACCCATTAGTACTAGATGCAATACACAAGGACATAAGAGAATACTTTACCATTAACTCTCAATCCTCCTCCTCGCACCAAGTAGAATGGGAAGCACACAAAACAGTCATCAGGGGGATATTAATAAAGCATAAAGCTAAATTGAATAGACAGGCGAGGGAGAAACATACAACGCTACTGCATAGAATCGATGCTCTAGAATCTAAACATAAAACTGACCCCTCGGATGACTTAACTAAAACTGACCTCCTCAATACAAGACTGGAGCTTAAACATCACCTGACGGAAATCCACCAACGTAATGCTTTATTCCTCAAACAATATTATTTTGAAGGGGGAAATAGACCCGGCAAGGTATTAGCTAGAAACCTGAAAAGGAAACAGTTAAACACTTACATCCACTCTCTCACCACACCAGAGGGACAAATAGTCAAGGACAGCTATAAAATCGCAGCTAACTTTCAAAAATATTACAATACCTTATATAACTTAGATGAGGATAAAACTCACGAAACCCCTGTCTTTAAAGAGAAAATTACAACGTACTTCAAAGATTTAGGGCTCCCAACTATAGATAAGAAAGCATCTGATGCTTTAGCAGCCCCAATAACGACAGAGGAACTCCATCAAGCCATCAAAGACCTACCTCCCAGTAAAAGCCCGGGTCCAGATGGTTTTACACCAAATTATTACAAAAAGTGTGAGGAAGTTTTAGCCAAATACATGATAAACTTGTTTAACAAACTCAGGGATGATCCCAAATTAACAAAGACGCTTCTAGAAGCGCACATCACAGTCCTAACCAAGCCTGGAAAGCCAGCCACATGCCCAGGAAATTTTAGACCGATTTCTTTAATAAACACGGACATGAAGGTACTAGCAAAGATCTTAGCTAACAGGCTAAATAAATTTTTACCTGACCTTATTGCTAATGACCAAGTAGGTTTTGTTCCCGGGAGGGAGGCTAGGGATAACATAACCAAATTCATACAACTTACTAATCATGCAAGAATAACAGGGATACCAATGGTCTTATTCTCGACAGACGCGGAAAAGGCCTTCGATAGGGTCAGCTGGCCTTTTCTGCAGCAGGCGATGCGTGAGATGGGTATACCAGAAACTTTTTTAAATATGTCCATGGCCCTATACTCTGCTCCTAATGCAAGAGTACGAGTTAATGGCACTCTATCAGAAGCTTTTCATATTAAAAATGGGACGAGGCAAGGATGCCCATTATCGCCACTGCTATTTGCCATATCTATTGAGGTGTTAGCCCAAAAAATCAGGAAAAATACCGGAATTAAAGGGATCGTAGGTGGGGATACAGAATTCAAACAAGCTCTGTACGCAGATGACATCCTTTTCACTTTAACAGCAGCTGAGACTTCTGTACCCGAACTACTAAAAGAATTGGACTTATACGGTGAGGTGTCTAATTTCCTCCTCAATTTGAATAAATCTGAACTTCTGAACATTAATACCCAGAATCACCATATACAGAAATTAAAAGATGTCCATAATATCCTAGTTGCTCAACACAAGATTAAATATCTAGGGGTTTATTTGACACCCTCGATACAGGATCTCTTTAAATATAATTATATCCCACTAAAAAATGAAATTACGAGAGATCTTTCTAGTTGGAGGAACAAACCTCTATCCTGGCTGGGGAGGATAGGGGTGGTTAAGATGAATGTCCTGCCCAGAATTCTATATATACTTCAAGCGCTTCCAATTCCCATGCAACACGGATACATTAAACAACTACAATCAGTAATAGAACAATTTATGTGGTCAAACATTAAACCTAGGATCCCACGCAAGACTATGTACTTGCCAAGGGATAGAGGAGGCCTGGGAGTGCCCCTCTTTTCGGCATATAGACGGGCGATCTTTCTTCAATATGTAGTTGAGTGGTCCCACAATAACATCAACAAGGCCTGGATTAATCTAGACCGCCAGATCTTTGGCCGCAACAATGTAGGAACATTAGCATGGACCTCTGCATCACACAGACCAAAAAATCTTCATAAATATGTAATGACATCAGAAACACTAGCAGAATGGGATAAGACCACAGCCACTAGCACAAATATCTCGTCTAGGCACTCTCCTCTTACACCTATTATCGAAAATATAGATCTCCCATACTGCAAGATGGGATTCCGTATTAGACAGCCATACAGCTTAAAAACAGGCTCTATGCAGTTTATTACGGAAAATGGTGTCACTAAAACTCAAGGACAGTTAGCAGAAGCCCATGGAGAGATCTTCTATTCGTGGCTCAGTTACAATCAGTTGCTCCATTACATCTCAAGTCACAAACACAGGAGGGATATGGGTAGAAGACTCACACCTTTTGAAAAATTATGTACTCTCACAGACACTCCAAGCCACCTCATTTCCATATTATACAAACTAACAGTTACAGACGACCCAACAACACTCCCATCATACACCATTGCGTGGAACAGAGAATTACAGAAAGAGATAGACTATGAATCTTGGATTAAAGCCTTTGCACTCACGAAACGCGCCTCAGTGTCTGCTTCTATCCAGGAAACTCACATAAAACTATTGAGCCGACGGTATTTGACCCCCTCAAGGCTTCAAAAAATATATCCATCCCTGAACAATAAGTGCTGGAGAGGGTGCGGGGAGGAGGGCTCCCTCATCCACATTTGGTGGTCCTGTCCTAGATTGCAGGAATATTGGAGGGGGGTCTTCTCCTTCATATCCGACCTGATCGGCATAACCATACCAAATACCCCGGAGAGTATTCTGTTTAGCACACTACCTAAGATAGAGGACCCTGCTAAGCTTGCGCTCCTCCTCATTATGATAACAGGAGCAAAAAAACTTATTCCTAAGACATGGAAGAGGCAATGCGTTCCATCTATTTTAGAATGGAAACAGCAAGTGTCCAAACTCATTAACCTAAAGAGATATCATTATCTCAAAATTGAGAATCTAGACACCCACGAGATGATCGTGGCAATCTGGAATAACACTATATAGCTCTCCTCCCCCTTTTTTTTTTTTTTTTTCTCTTCTCTATCCTCCCTCTCTACCTCTCCCCCTCCCCTTTTCCTCCCTTAAACACATCACTCTTTGATGTACTTTCATGGATTGCAAGTAATCTAATAAGAGCACTCATACGGCTATAATTAGAATTCCATATGTTTACTGTTAAAAATGGAAAAGAAAAGAAAAGAGAAAGGAAAATTGATGTCAGAACGTTGGAAGAATTATGTAAACTTTCTGTTTATGTTTGTTGTCAATTTTGAAATGCTTCAATAAAGCTACTTTGAAAAAAACAAAAACAAAAAAAAAACTAGTACTTATTATTATAAATAACATGTCTGGGAGTCTCAAAGAGCGCAAGGAGTCTCCTCAGGAGGTGAGGTAACCGTTAAACATCTTGGAACTCTGAGTGTTCTTTTCAAGCTCTTCAGTCATGCCTTTACTCAAGGAAGGAGGGTTAATTTGTTTCAGTCAGATAATGTTTCAGCTGTGTCACACAGAAATACTTTAGAAGAGACTCACAGTTTCCTGGCTATGCAGAAGGACTTTCAGATCTATTTTCAGAAAAACAGACTCAATGTTCCCTAACAACTGTTTCACATTTCAGAAGTGTAGAAATGGGAATCAAAATGTCTTAGTGTGTTCATCCAGGAGAATGATCGCTTCCTGGGGACTCGGGTTTAATATACATTTTTAACTGGTGTGGTACCCCATTTTTGTTCATGTGCTCTGCATAGATTTTAATTTTTTGTCCTAGAAAGTTAATTTCAGACATTCAGCTAATAGACTTTTTGGTTTTATCTTGGGAATCTCTTTTTCTTGTTTTTCCCCCCAGGAATAATGCTGCTCTTTATACCAAATCAATTTCTTTCCAAGTTTATTGCTACAAAGAATTCCAACCAGGAACTTGTTGCATCTTTGTTGTGGCCAGATCCTTCTAATTCATAGGAAGGATTGTCTCCATAACTTTGGTGCTGGTAGAGTGTTTAAGTTTTATCTTCAACTACTAAGATTCAGATTATTTCTAAAATGTTGCATTCTTGGGGCAGATTTGCAAAGCTGCAACTTGGTCTTCTCTGCATACCTTCTCCAAATTTTCTGTTTTGTGGTTTTGCTTCTCGGAACTGGCTTTCCAGGAATGTTTTTCGGCCGCTGTGTCCGGCAAATAGGAACTGCCTTAATTTCTCCCACCCTTGTTTTTACCATGGATTCTCAGCTTGGGTATCAAATCCCACATGTTAAGGATTCCCTTTAGACTCTCATCATCATATGATTGAAAACAAAATTTATGCTTTCCTGATCAATTCTTTTCTTTGAGAATGATGAGAGTCCAAAGGTTTTTTTTGGGGGGGTGACTGTTCTAATTTGCACCTTTGTAAAATGATGATAATCCATAGCGCTCCATAACACGTGGGATATATTTCCCGCCACACAAGAGCTTAAAATACCTCCTACCTCCCATCTCTATTCAGTTCTGTTTTTGCCTCACAGGAGAAGGTATTTGCTTATGGATTACTGTTTGGGAGTTCTTATCATTGTGAGACGCTTTATCCCTGGGACTTATCATTTACAAACAAGACAAAAGAGATTTCACGGCAAGCTGACTCATACAGGGACATAGGAATACCCTGTTATGTGCACAGTATCTCCCTATAGGAATTTGGCCATAACTACCCTCAGGTGTTGCGGGGACTTATCCTTAGCCTCCCATTGGGGGACAAGGTATTTCCTCAGATATCCTCTGTGGTACATGTACTAGCACTGGATGGGCTCTCTGCTGGATACTGCTGCAGCTTGATGCTTGGTAAGCTGGTGGAAGGGTGCTACTTGTGGTAAGTAACTTACCACAGCACACACACAGCCCAGAGACTATTAATAGGTACTCTGATACAGGTACAGCATAACTAGGAGACTTAGCCTGCTCTCCTTCTGGCACACTTTTTACTCTTTACACCTATCCTAATCAGGAACAGAGCCATTTATAGCCCTCTGGCAGCTCTGGGGAACCTTTATTTCTACACTTTTCAAAAGTGGTATATGACACTTTAAGAAAACCGCTAACTGCACGTCCAGTTTTTTCCAGGGGTCATTTATTAGCAGTCTGGGGGTACAGTATGTATAGTGTTTTAGTGCAAACTTACATTTTTTTATTTATTTTTTTATTTTATTTATAATCAATAAAGGGTACAATAATACAAATTATATCATCCAACCACCTCGCAGGGTGAGTTAAAAGGCAGAAATAACAGTACAATAAATTGAGGTATCATATATTGGCATATATAAGCTGATAAAGAACTCAGATTAAATTGTAACTTTGAAAGTTTTCAATGAGTTAATGGATGTTTTAACAGATGTGTTTGTACCACAGTATTGGGATTTTTTATTATTCTTAAACCCAATATAAAAACAGACACACACAACGAAACAACAACAACAAAAAAACAACAACAGAACAAACATAAAAAATTAAACTAAACAAAACAGGAGAACATCATGGACACCTGGTAACACAAATACAATTTTTCTGCATCCTGTGGTTACATGGGTAAAAGGAGTTATATCTATTCTTTTTCTATGAGTCGTACTAAATATGAAATCATCAATGCTAAGTTGCAGCAAATCAAGCACATTATGCTGTTATAACATCTAAAATATGCAATTATTGTTTGCTATTCATTGATATGAGTTGTGGCATAGATTAGTAAATTGAGTTAGGTATTCAATTTCCACTATGCATAGAGAATATGTAAGCTGCGTAGAATGTTAAGACTGTACTGTATAGTTTCCATTCAAAGTATGTTACATTATGAAAATTTACTCAGTGGCCTACACTTGTGAAGAAGTCTTATGATATCTTTTGATAATCATAGCTACAATAAACTGGCATCATCAGTATTAATCACGCGGTATAACATGGTTTTCAATATATTAAACTATCAAATTGGAGGCCAACTAATCAAAGTGAACATATTAAGTGAAACAACTATTATAAAGCGTGTTTCTTTCCATGCATTGCTGCAAATACTGTGAGAGTGGAAGCTCCATGTGCACGGCTCCTGGTTAAGGTGTATGAGAATCTGGCTTAGAGTAAATACATTTTAAGGATTTTTAGTGTATATTTTATTGAGTAAGGGCTCTATTATCTCGACACATTAGTCTTAGCTAGAATAGACGTGTATGGCGATAACCATGAATGGATCATTGTCACAATATAGTACCTGATAGCACCTACCATGAGATTGATGTGAGATTTAAGGAATACTGGTTAGGATTATTAGGGAAATGTAATAGCAAGAGCCCTAGAGCTAAGTGTAGTTCTATCTCTGTGTTGCTTTAAGTGCTGAGAATTTGTAGGTTTAAAATGCAGGATTCTCAGTAAAAAAAACAAAATACATGCTGCAACACTAGACACCGACCCACCAAATGCAGTGTTATTAATGGCATACAGCATATGTGTCCAAAGTATGGCATTCATTTAGTGTTTATATGTTTGTCTATGGCGTACCCACTACAAGGAAACTACATATAAACACACTGTACAGTGAAGATTTGACAGCGCTCACATAAACTTCCACAATAAAAAAAAGAATATCCAACTATTTACAAGATAGATTTACAATCTTAGATGCAGCCAACATCTGTGGATATCTCCAATCAGCAAGAGTTCCATTTTCTGATTAGCCAATTCCGCTCTGATTTGAGGCAAGCTGGCAATATGGCAGACGCATATGTGAAATCGGTAAGGCTCCATTAGATTGAGTGGTTTTGCGATCTCTCTAACTGATTTGCCGCAATCGAAGTCTGCTCCACTTCAATCCAGGAGCAGGGATGAGTCGTGTAGATATTCTATACGAATAGCAGTCATGGCGGTCGTTATACTTGGTGCTGGGTAGGTATTGTAAGCCAAGTAACCTCCCAAACACTTTGGTAGAATTATAGGAGTTGTAGGCAATTCTCTCCCCACTGTGTGGTTCGCCTGAGGTAAGCTAAAAAAGATGGCGCGAAGAAGGCAGAGAACTCATTCCTGAATCCAGAAACTGTATAATGGGAACGGTGAGTGGCCGCATTGTCCCAAAGTGGTCTGCAGTATCATCCATTTCATATCTTTCCTCCTCTAGCCCAGGGCGAATCTGTGTCATAGTCGTATACAAAATGTATGCTCTGTCTCAAGTGCTTACAGATGCTTCTACTGAGTTAAACACTCAAAAATTACCAATCAACCTCCAGATTAGATTACATTTATAAATCGAAAAAATGGTTGCTTTTGAATGCGCCTTTAACACTTAGGTTTGTGCACAGCCTTTCACAAGCATTCTGATTAATGGATTGCTGGCTGGTCTTTTTATACTCTTTACAAAACTTTAATCAGATCATTATGGGCCTCTGCTGTGCACCATCATTTTAATTAGTCTGTTTGAAATCTTTTCTTTCAAAAATAAGAAACAACAACACAATTTGCACATAATGTGAAATATATAGTTTGCATCAAATGTTATACATTCTAAATTCTTATCATATTATTTTTTTATTTGCAACATTCTAAAATCTTCTTTCACCATATAATTAAAGTTATTCACTATATTTGTTTTATCGATAATTTTACTATGGGTACATTTTTGTATATGATTAAATCTGGCTGTGTAAATTCACAAATGGGGGAAGGAGGGAGGCTAATATTCCTAGTGTTTTGTCTATACTAACTTTTTATTTGCCTATACTTTTAACTGGCTTTATGATATGTTTATGGCATTGTTTTTTTGCCAACTGTCATAGTCACAGTAGTCGTTTCGTGATATGGTAGTTGTGGCAGATGATGGCACTCATCAGGTAAAGATCGAGAGCTATGCGCCTATGTCACGGCCAGCAGACGCTGCATGACTGTTTCTAAATTAGTGAACGCTGGGAGTAGTACCCAATAGTGCAGTATCAGAGGCTCAGTGTAAAGTGTAGTAGGTTTCTATCCACTTCGGAGCGGAGTTCCTGCGTCACTGAAAATGGCACTATTTCAAAAGGTCAGTCCAGTTAAGTTTAAGGGCCCTCTGGGGGCAAGGGTGGTGATATTTTCCTTTGAAAATTTATGGGCAAATCGGCCCACCGTTTAGATACAGTGTCCAACAAGCCAAAGCAGCGGGGATGCGGTAGCTATGGGTTTTTAAGCTAAGTTATTAGGAGTCTTCACAGAGCTCTTCAACCATGCTAACGCTCATTAGTCCCGCCCACCGGAAGTCAAACTTTCAATTTTTAATGCACATTAAGCCTCTCTGAGGCACCAGCAATACTCAGGGTGGTAGCCCCACCCCCTCAGCTTTGCAATCTGCCGTCTTCACTCTGGAGCTGCTACAGAGAGCAGGAAAAATGTATCCGTTTCCAGTCAGACAGTATCACAGCAGTGGCCTACATAAATCATCAATTTATAGTATTCAAGTAGCTATGCCAGAAGTGTCACACCGCGCCGCTCTAGCTGTTGTAGGAATGCGGCACCTCCTGCTCTGCTCATTGCCTTGGGTAGAGTTGGCTCCTGTGTACGTGCAGCGGTGACGTCATAGCCGCACACTCCTCTCACTCTGAAGCCGGTCAGTATCTCCTGTGGCGCGGATCCTGCACCTATGTAAGTTGCTCACTTTCTAACTATCACTGCCCAAGTATAGGTGTTTCTTAGTGTGCTCCTGGGTGTGATATTTACTGTATTCTGGATTGCCTTAAAACGTTATTGAACTCTGCCTTTCTGACTACTCTGCTTGCTTAACCCCTAAAGTACTGGATTGCCTCATTGTTATTGAACTCTGCCTGTCTGACCACTCTGCCTGTTTATCCCTTGAACCTTTGTATTGCCTTACTGTTGCCGAACTCTTCCTGCCTAACCATTCTATTGGTTTACCCTAGAACTGCCTAACCGCTGATTCCCTAC
>CAJPDP010481538.1:0-11760 GCA_905336975.1 Bombina variegata variegata
TGGGGATTTTTGTTGCGCTATGGAGGATTTTTCAAACTTGTAATGGCTGCATTATGGAAATTGATGTGTCATGGGCCATAACGCTACAATTTGAGTTATAATGCACAACTTGTAATCTAGCTGAAAGTTAGTTTTTTTTACTGCATTTAATAGATGTGAATTTGTTTTCAGACGAATGCACATTCATCACAAAGATGTGATTTTTGTTTTCGGAAACAAAAACAAAAATCCAGATGAATACACCAACTAAAATGAAAGAAAACAAAAAATACTGATGAAATGAATCAGTATTCATTCATATTCTTTAATTTTTTAACAGATTTGTGGAATATTTAGTTATATCTGTTGAGAGATATGGTTTGTGAGAATCACAACTGCGGTCTTGCCAAATGAGATATATGCTATATGAAATACTGTCACTTTAAATTGGTATTACCCTTAATTCAGAATTTCATATGATCAAAGTATATGTAGCTTTTTGAGTGATGGAAAACTAGTGGCTCTATGAAAGATGAGAAGGACTCAAGACTTGTTACAATATGCTGGATACTTTAACATAAGTAACAACCTTAAAGCGGTTTTGTATTCCCTTGTAATTCCTGTATACAAACACTCATGGGAGCTGCCAGCAAATGTGATAGTAGGGATTGTAGGGGTACTGATATCAGGATAGTGTACTTATCATGCATGCAGAGTAAGAATACTTTGGAATATAAATATAGTAGAATGCGCTTACCGAAGGAAAACAAAACCCCAGGGGTGGTAGTGGCTTCAGAGGAGGTGGCGGCTGTGACGTCACAGACCACGGCCATGATCAACAGTCTCCAGGAAGTGGATAGAAGGGGAGATTCCCTCTAGGACTGCAGACAAGACGGTGTTCAGAGAAGTAGTATCTAAACTGTAAGTCCCAGGTAGGATTCGAGTACAAAGGTGACTTTGAGTGAATAACACAGAGAATGTGAAAACACACCAGGCTTGATAGAAGCAGGAGTGCTGAATAATACCAAGCAATGAGTGAGAAAAAAACACCAGCCACTTATAGCAGGTAAAGGGAGCGTGAGTAAACTGATATAAAGGTATAAGCATATCAATAATTAGATGACAAGTATACATTGTTACAAAACACCCCCCTAAAAGTATCCACTATGTGGGTCAAGGCTTGGGTCAATCAGGAAAGCATCTATGAAAAATGGACACCAACCGAGGAGCTGACACGTTGGTTGAGGGCTCTTAGGAATCTTCATCAGAACCTAAACCCAACCAACGAACCAGATATTCAAGATGACCCCTGAACCTCCGAGAATCTGAAATTGACTGAACTTTGTATTCTTGTTCGGACTCAACCCTTGGGATATTACAGGTCTGAGACAGGAGATCCATCCTGATGGGGTGATAGGGTTTTAGTAGAGAGACATGGAATGTGGGATGAATGTGATATGACTTGGGCAAGTCAAGAGTAAATGCATTCTGGTTGACAACTTTTAGTATGGAGAAGGGCACAATAAACTGGGAACTGAGCTTTCTAGAAGGAGTGTGTAATTTCAAATGTTTAGTAGACAACCAAACCCTATCCCCTATATTATAGATAGGAGAGGGTCATCTCCAAGAATCATAGTAGAACCTTTGTCTTTCTTGAGCCAATTTGATGTTGTCTTGCAGGATATCAAAGTTTTGAGAGAGAGTGTTGGTAAGATCACTGAGTACTTGGTTAGAAGAATCACATACCGGTAACATATGAAAGGTAGGATGGTAAGCATAGTTAGAGTAGAATGGAGTTTGATGGGTGGTAGAGCTAATGGTGTTATTGAATGAAAACTTGGCTGATGATAGTAAGGAAGTCCAGTTGTTTTGTTGAGCGTTGCAAAAGCAGCACAAATACTGTTCAAGCTACTGATTTGTATGTTCTGTTTGCACATTAGACTGAGGATGATAGGAAGTAGAGAACCGGAGTTGGATACAAAGTATTCTACAGAGTTCCTTCCAAAACTTAAAGGTGAACTGAGTTCCTCTATCTGAATTGATACCTTTTGGTAGACCATGAAGTTTTACTATATTATCAAGAAAGAGTTGTGCCATCTGAGAGGCAGTAGGCAGGGATTTGAAGGGAATGAAGTGTGCCATCTTGGTCAGAAGATCAACAACAACAAAGATAATGGTGTTATTGTTTGATTTAGGTAACTCTACAATAAAGTCCATGGAGATGTCTGACCAAGGTCTTTTGGGAATAGGTAAAGAGAATAGTAAACCATAAGGTTTTGACCTATCTGTTTTGGTGATGGTACAGATGGCACAAGATCTTACGTAGGCTTTAATATCCTTAGACATAGAGGGCCAACAGTAATG
This sequence comes from Bombina variegata variegata, assembly GCA_905336975.1. Classification (NCBI taxonomy): domain Eukaryota; kingdom Metazoa; phylum Chordata; class Amphibia; order Anura; family Bombinatoridae; genus Bombina; species Bombina variegata. Next base: position 2,344 of record CAJPDP010481538.1, read on the forward strand.
TTGCTTGATGAGATGACATGTTTTCTGTTCACCTGGATGTCCATCGAGAGGAGAGTCATGCACGGCATGAAGAATATCTTGGTGTAATGCTTTGGGTATGTACAGTAGATCATTGAAGTAATATAACCCATCCTTATGTTTTCTTAACATTCGTAAAGGTATGTCTGGATCCCTTTCCTGGGAGGTCTTGAGTATGTTTGGTGTAAGAACAAAAGATGCAAGAACCTTTTGTAATGGGATAATAGAGGTAGTGGATGGGGCTGTACAAGGTCGCTCATCTTTATGGGACAAGGCATCTGCCTTACCATTCCTTGACCCTGGATGATAAGTGATAACAAAATTAAACTAGGAGAAGAACAAACTCCATTGAATCTGTTGGCAAGAAAGTGTCTTAGTGGTCTTAAGATATTGTAAGTTTCTGTGGTCAGAATAGATGAGAATTGGTAATGAAGTTCCTTCCAACAGATGTTATTTCTTCACCGATATTTCCTATTGTGTTAGGTCTAAGTTGGCCTAGGTTACATCAACCAATGATTAATTGGTCGGATTCATCACTTCACTTTTCATCGCAATATTGCAACACTAATTGTCTTACCAATACTGCCATGATTCTCCACACTACACCTGAACTTCCTTCTGAATATCAGGAATATAAAGATGTTTTCAATCCCTAAGAAGCTTCTACATTACCAATTCTCCAATGCAGATTTTATGGCCAACAATTCTTTCTCACCAATTGGGTAATTCATTTCTGCTGTACTCATTACTCTTGAGAAGTAAGCCATAGGATGTAGGGGATGTAGCATAGATCTTCATTGTGATAGAACTGCTCCTAGAGCAAAATCCGATGCGTCTACCTCCAGAACATATTGGAGAGAAGGATCGGTAAATTGGAGGATAGGGGCCGCAGTAAAAAACTTTTTTAGTTTTTTTAAAAGCTATGTCAGCCTCATAAGACCATTTGAAAGGATTGTTTTCCTTGTTTGTCAAGTCAGTTAGTGGTTTACAGATGGAAGCAAAGTTCTTAATGAACTTTCGGTAAAAATTAGAAAATCCCATGAATTGCTGTAACTGTTTCTTGGTTTTAGGAGTATTACAATCCTTGACTGCATTTGTCTTGTTGGATTCCATCTCAGTTCCCAAAGGACTAATGGAATAACCAAGAAAAGTGATAGTGTTTGAATTGAAAACGCATTTTTCTAGTTTGGCGTATAGTGAATGGTCTCTCAAACGTGAGAGAACTGTTTTAACATGGTTGATGTGATTGTTATAATTATTAGAGTATATAAGTATATCATCCAAATAAATGACTAGCTATACGTCTAGAAGATCCCTAAATATGTAATTCATGAAGTGTTGGAAAGTTGCAGGAGCATTGACAAGACCGAATGGCATGACTGTGTATTCAAACAATCCGTAACGTGTATGGAATGCAGTCAACCAAACGTCTCCTTGTCTAATCCTGACTAGGTTGTAGGCTCCGCGATGGTCCAATTTAGTGTACATGGTAGTTCCTTGAAGACGTTCTATTAACTCAGGAATCAATGGTAGTGGATATCTATTCTTTATTGTTCTCTTGTTCAACTCCCTATAAACGATTATGGGCGAAGAGATTCATCTTTGTTTTTTAACAAAAAACATTCCAGCCCCAGCTGGAGAAGTTGAATGTCTAATGAATCCCTTCTTTAAATTTTCTTCAATGTAACTCGTAAGATGTTTTAACTCTGGTTCTGAAAGCTGATAGATATGACCGCATGGGATAGTGGCACCAGGGAATAACTCTATAGGGCAGTCATACCTTCTATGAGGTGGTAATGTAGAAGCTTCTTAGGGATTGAAAACATCTTTATATTCCTGATATTCAGAATTAAGTTCAGGTGTAGTGTGGAGAATCATGGCAGTATTGGTAAGACAATTAGTGTTGCAATATTGCGATGAAAAGTGAAGTGATGAATCAGACCAATTAATCATTGGTTGATGTAACCTAAGCCAACTTAGACCTAACACAATAGGAAATATCGGTGAAGAAATAACATCAAATGATAATCTCTCAGAGTGGTGTGAGTGTGTTGAAACCATAAAAGTTATGGTATGTGTAATGGGATAATTAGTAAACAAGAAATAGTGTGCGCTAGGAGTTAGATATCACACACCTCTCTAAAGGACAATATCCCTAAGTGTTGTCTAAGAAAAACAATATTAAGTAGAAAACTCATGTATAGAGAGGGCCCCTGTTGGGCCAAAGATATCAACACTTTCGAATATCACAAATATTTATTACATTTTTTTTAACAATAAAAAGTATTACGGGACGTCTCCCTATAAAACACAGTCGACTAAATAATCAAGCTTAATAAAAAACCTGTGTGGCATCCACAATACGTTTAGCAAGCTATATCCAAAAATAGTTTGGCAATGTCTGTTATATCAGATGAATTAATATGTTTCAAAACCAGGAAATTGATACACAGTCTTTAAATGTATACCACAGATGCTAAGTATTGCAAAGGGTTGTAGCACAATACCACTCCGATAATAGTTCAGTTGTTTCATGAACAGACACGGTCTTTCTCAGACATGTGAGGATTTCTTTGAGAGCAAAGTGACTTTTCCCATAAACCACTGTGTTTTACACCATGTAATAAAAGGATAATACCTGTATCACTGTAGAAGTTCCAGACTGGTAAGTAGGTACTTTACCCTTACATGTAGTGGGTATATCACCCGATCTTGCAGCGAGATGCTCCTGCTCCTACTCGGAATCACTTTCCAAACAAGTAGTGCCACGTGACTGACAGCGTCTGACGTCACGGGCTGTCCTCCGTCTCGATAGAGCAGATGATGATTCCTGGAGACGGTCAGCCGCTCCCAGCTATAACTAGTAGCAAAAAACTTAAAACCTGCACTTAGTGCTATGCACGCAGGGAAAGGATGTTATTGGGTATATTTTCACCCTTCAAACTCCAACTCAGATTTTCAGAAGTGATTAAAAAAGTGTTTGTTAATAACCTGGCCTGGGTTATGCTAAAAAGTCCATAGACCATAAGAGGAATAATAGTATAAAAAGACAATAATTGTATAACACAGTGCCACACGCGACGCGTTTCGCCCTTCTATGGGCTTTATCAAGATGTTTGTGGCATGTGATGAGTCCCCTTATACATGGTGTCCTTGTCTGCAATTGGTGGAGGCATAATTGCCACTCATTGTAACCATTTTCATTAAGGTGGTATTGTCTCTTTCTCTTTAAGGTAGTGTGCAGGAGTTCAGTTGCAGCTTTCAACAATTACACTGATTCTGGGTGGTATACATTTGGCATACTAATGCATCTAAGTATTTTACTTTAAATATACATCGTTTTGAGTATACATCGCTTTCCAGTGATTATTTTGTTCATATCATAAAAAAGTAAAAGGAACTACCCTGTTAATAAATATGAACTAAAATGTATATAAAACCCTATGTGCAGCAGAGATTTTCTATTAGAGACCAGTGAAAGTGATACTTATATTAACATCTAAATTCGAATAAGTTATTTCTATATTTAAGTGATATATTACTACATTTCTGTTATTCAAACAAGAAAGGTGAGAGGTCCGATTCTGAATTGAGGCCTCTAGGATATAAAGTGTCAAATTTATAAATCAGTTCTGCTTCTTTTATGAGAAGGCTTTTTTCTTTGTTGCCCCCTCTCCAGTGACCCTTAATTTTGTGAATCCCCCAATAGCAAAGCTTGGTGTTACCGTGGTGTACTTCCTTAAAATGTTTGTAGAGAAAAGTGTCTTCCTTTTCTTTTTCTATACTCAACAAATGTTCCCTTATTCTGTCTCTGAGACATCTCTTGGTCTCACCAAAGTAAAACAAATTACAAGTACATTTTAATACATAGATTACATTTTTTTGTGTGCATCTGATTGTTTCTTTTATAGTGAAATCATCAACTGAATTATTTATTTTAAGATTTTTTTTTTGTAACTGTGTTTGCAGGCTTTGCATGTATAACAGGGGAAAAATCTAGCTATTTTTCCTTCCCCCCATATCTACTTGATTCTTTATTTGTGTCTTGCGTTTCAGTTCACTTGGGGCCAATATGGTTTTAAAATTCTTTGCTCTCCTAAAAATAAAAGTGGGTTTATCTGCCAGTTTCTCACCTATGATATTATCCTCCTTCAGTAAGTGCCAGTGTTTCTTAATTATCTTTTTAATACAGTTATAATCAGCATTATAATCTGTTATAAATGGAACTTTAATTGTATTGTCATTATCTCTATCTTTAGTTTTATATTTTAATAGATTCTCCCTATCTATAGTTTTGGCTTTTTTGATTGCTGTATCGATATTTTCTTCATAGTCACCTCTTATGTCTGCTAATAGGGTTATTTGATTTTCGAAATCTTCGATTCTAGAAAAATTCTTTCTTATACGTAGACTCTGACCATATGGAATTTTGTCTTTCCATGCTTTAAGATGACAACTGTCAGCATGTATAAGATTATTACAGTCTACTTTTTTAAAATGGGTTTTGGTCTCTAATTTATTGTCAATTACCATAATCTCTAGATCAAGAAAGATTACTTTTTCCCTACTCTGGTTGCATACAAATTTTAGTCCACAATCATTGTTATTCATTTTCTCAAATAGCCTTACTAGTTCTGTCTCAGATCCCCTCCATACTATTAATAGGTCATCTATATACCATTTATAGAGTACGAGGTTTGCACCAAGGTCTCTGTCTTTGAGAAAGTTTTCCTCCCAGATTCCCATAAAGAGATTGGCGTAACTCGGTGCAAACCTCGTACCCATACCGGTCCATTCCACTTGAAGGAAAAATTTATTATCAAATGAAAAGAAATTATGTTCCAATATATATTTTATGCTGGTAAGAATACATTTCCTATGTTCATCTTTCATATCTTCATCTTTTTCTAAAAAGTATTTTACAGCTTTTATCCCCTGCTCATGGTTTATTACAGTGTATAGGGATGACACATCGCATGTCGCCAATATCATGTCTTCCCCCCATTCAATAGAGTTTAGGATGTTTAGAACCTGAGTTGAATCCTTAAGATGTGATTTCAAATTAAGTACATATGGTTGCAAAAACCTGTCTACATATTGGGATAGGTTTGCTGAAATAGAGTTAATCCCTGAGATTATAAGACTCCCAGGAGAATTTGTTAAACACTTGTGAACCTTGGGGAGGAAATAAAAAATTGGTATTTTAGGATAGTTAGGTGTTAAATATGCAAACTCTTTATCATTCAAAACCCCCTTCTTCCTACCCTCAGTAAAAAATTTATTCAGGATATTGGTAAATCTACTGGTTGGGTTAGTTTGTAAAACTTTATAGTTTTTTTCATCGTTCAAAAGTCTATAGGCCTCACCCATATATTTATCTGTGTCCATTATTACTATCCCCCCACCCTTATCAGCTGGTTTAATGGTTATTTGGGAGTTTGTAATTGACTTAATATTTCTCTCTCTTTTTTATTTATATTTTGCTTCCTGAGTTTGGAGGGATTACATTTATTCACTTCGTTTGAAACAATTTTTTCAAATGTGTCCAAATAGTTGCCTTTGGCATAAGCAGAATAAATTTGGATTTGGGTTTGAGATTTGTGTGTTGAAAACACTCTGTTCTCTCAGGTTGAGATGTCACCTGTATTTCTAAGGGGCTTTTCATAAAGAACATTTTAAGTGTTAGGTTCCTTACAAATTTTTTAATATGGATGTGGGTATTGAACTTGTTCATCCTTACTGTGGGGGCATATGATAATCCTAAATTCAGTAATTTCTCTTGTTCTTTACTTAATTCCACTTTACTTAAATTAAAGATACCATTATTTTCTTTATTTACCTCCATCTTTTTGCTTCGTTTAATGGTTCCTCCTCCTCTCTCTCCTCTAGACCTCTTTTTCATCTTTGCAACTGTTCTAAATTTGATCTTTGTAGATCTTTTGAGGTGCCCTCTTTCAGAGGGCTGTAGTCTAAAAAAGACTTCTCTTCAGTAGTTAGATTATCATTATCGTATTATGTGTAATGGGTCCAGAACTAATTTCTTTACCATCAATAACATGGACAGTGAGAGGGTTTGCTTTTTTAATGATAGAGATTTTTTTTAAATTCACAAAAGACACATCTATGTAATTTGTTCAAGCTCCAGAATCGATTACAGCAAAAATGGTCACTTGCTGTTGCTCCCACTGCAAAGAAAGAGAGAGTTGTACATAAGTATTTTGGTTAGACAGGGTGTTGATGTATTTAACTGGAGTAGTAGGCTTACCCTTATTCTGTTTTTAAAGGGAGGGACAGTCCTTAACAGAGTGTGTGCTTCCAGCACAGTATAGACAGAGCTTAAGGAGTCTTCTTCTGTTTTTCTCATCTTGAGTAATGGGACCTCTAATTATTCCTATTTCCATAGGTTCTTCAAAATTTCTTGTACTAAGTGTAGAAGAACTGGATGGGGAAACCTTTCTTACTGGGTATTTTGAAGCGTACCTTTATTTGCGTCTTTCTCTAAGGCGTCTTTTATAGAAACACTGTGACATTAACCCTTCCAGGGTGTCTGGCATATCGGTTCTGGCCAATTCGTCTTTGATTGATTCAGACAACCCTAACCAAAATTGTTTTTTCAGGGATATATTGTTCCATAGGGTATCTTTGCTTGATCTTTTGAAGTCCGCAATATAATCCTCAACAGGTCTTTTCCATTGCTTTAGGGACCAAATTCGTTACTTGCTTATTGGGGTAATCATATAAGAGTGACATAGCCTCAAAGAAGTGTGTAAGAGACTTTATGATGGGATCATCAGATTCGAAGAAGGTATCTGCCCAAGCCCTGGGTTCACCTTGCGAAAATGAAATCACTGTCAACACTTTAGTGCATTCTGAGGGGTAAGTTCTGGGTTTGAGTGCAAACAATAGATTACAAGCATTTCTGAATTCCCTGTAATGTGCCCTATTCCCATTGAATTTTTCAGGTAATCCAACCGTGGATTCTGGGAGATGGGAAGCAGGAGGTTTAAGGTTTTCAGTTATATACTTTTTAAGACTCTCTCATTTTCCTGTTGCAATTCCCTAATGTGTTGGCTGAGGAGATCAACTCTTTGGGATAAATTATTCACATGTGCAGGCAAATCCGCTGGATTCATTTTGAATTGGGCTTGGTATTTTGTAACAGATTCATGGAATATTTAGTTATATATGTTGAGAGATATGGTTTGTGAGAATCACAACTGCGGTCTTGCCAAATGAGATATATGCTATATGAAGTACTGTCACTTTAAATTGGTATTACCCTTAATTCAGAATAGTTTCAAAGTATATGTAGCTTTTTGAGTGATGGAAAACTAGTGGCTCTATGAAAGATGAGAAGGACCCAAGACTTGTTACAATATGCTGGATACTTTAACATAAGTAACAACAATAAAGCAGTTTTGTAATTCCCTTGTAATTCCTGTATACAAACACTCATGGGAGCTTCCAGCGAGTGTGATAGCAGGGATTGTAGGGGTACTGATATCAGGATAGTGTACTTATCATGCATGCAGGGTAAGAATACTTTGGAATATAAATATAGTAGAATGCGCTTACTGAAGGAAAACAAAACCCCAGGGGAGGTAGTAGCTTCAGAGGAGGTGGCGGCCGTGACATCACAAACCGCGGCCACGATCAACAGTCTCCAGGAAGTTGATAGAAACGGAGATTTTCTCTAGGACTGCAGACAAGATGGTGTTTAGAGTAGTAGTATCCAAACTGTAAGTCCCAGGTATGATTCAAGTACAAAGGTGACTTTGAGTGAATAACACAGAGAATGTGAAAACACAGCAGGCTTGATAGAAGCAGGAGTGCTCAATAATACCAAGCAATGAGTGAGAAAACACACCAGCGCTTATAGCAGGTGAAGGGGGCGTGAGTAAACTGAGTTAAAGGTATACGCATATCAAGAATTAGGTGACAAGTATACATTTTTACACTAACCCAATCCTCTTTTTGCCAGGGCATATCAAGAATTAGGTGACAAGTATACATTGTTACACTAACCCAATCCTCTTTTTGCCAGGGGAAGTCCTGGAGCGCTCGGCTCCAGGACTTGCACTAACGTTAGTGCAGGTCCTGGGAACCGAGAGTGTTGATCCCGGTGTTAGCACAGCTGGGGCTCTGGCAAGAAGAGGATTGGGTTAACGCACTCACCAGAGTATTTTTAGCTACAGGTGAATTTTTTACCTGTAGCTTTGAAACATTTACATTTGTTTAGGAAAAATGAATGTAAATGTTTAATAAAAATGCGATTTTTGTTTAGTTTTAAACAAAACAAAAAATTATTAGTACAGGCAAAATATATTCAGGGAAACAGATTTCCTCAAATATCCGAAATGAAAATTTCATCTAAAACAAAATTTTCTGGCATGTACCTGTCTAATGTTTATATACTGTTTGTCATTCCTACAGTTTAATTAAAATAAAATCTATTGTTTACCCAAGCAAGAGACTTTATAGTCTGAATTTTGGACGCTATGAACAAGACACTTTATCTTACCCTACAAAGAGATCCCAACTCTTTTATTACTAATGCTTACTTGCGCAAAAAGCCTGATACATTGGAAAACTACCGGGGTCCCCACTAAGTAAGAATTGAAAATCAGAGTACATCATATCCTTCAACTGGAGAGATACCATTACCTAAAAACAAGCAAGATTGGGAATGCAGGAAATAGCTGCAATCGTGTAACATAATTCACTTACACTTGGCGCGTATTATGGCCTAGGCTAACAAGGCCCTAGGGCGACAAACTTGCGGGGGCAGCACTTTTTGACATTATCGCTGGTGCCTTAAAATATTCCCCATACACCCATCAGTGCCCTCCACGTATCCCCACCGATCACCACTTGCTGCGCTGCACATAAAATACAGGAGCCATTCTAGGACATGGGGCAGCCAGAGGGGAGGACTCTGCTTCTTGACTTTCCTTACTAAATGTGATTGAAGTGTAGCAATGAAAGCTAGCAGTAATGTGCGGTGCGGACATGATTGATAATCCTCCTGCCACTCGGTGCACCCAACTTGAGTGAGGCGACGAAGTGTCAGTACCGGCAAACGGACATAGGGTTGGACCAGAGCCAGCTGGAGGAGCTCTTCCTAGTCCGCAATGCTGCAACCATTTTCTCCTGCTAGTGTGGAAAACCAGGTATGCGATACACCATTAAGCCTACCTGTTCTCATTGCATTGCAAGAGTAAATAACAGCTTGTTAGAATTCCACAGTTATTACTGTGTTATTATTTTTATTATATATATTGCACAAAACTCTGTCTTAACTTATTGCTTAGGGCAGTGGATCCCAATCTGTTCTGAAAGCAGATCTACACTAACATGTCACATTGTATGACTTGGCATCTCTGTAATCTAATATTTCCA
>CAJPDP010481540.1:0-12289 GCA_905336975.1 Bombina variegata variegata
GTTTTGCTATAGGTTTGGCTAATTATTTCCCTGTCCTTTGGTAGTACCTTTTTCAACATCTGAAATAATTGAAGGTGTACTCAAAATTGCCAAATTTAAAAAAAATTAATTTACTCAATTTGAAGTTACAAGCAGCTGAAAATAGTGTTCATTCTTATCAGTTCAGAATGGGTTCATTTTCCCTGCAACCCCTTTAAGCATCCAGATGAACAACGCATGATTACAGAACAACCACTTGTACCTAAGATCTTTTTTAGTGGTCAAAACGAGGCCATCCTAACTTTTTAATCAGACTAACCAACATATTACTCAATGTAATATGATTACTAGTTTTGTAGCAGCTGGGATCAGAAACTAATTGCTTAGAGCAACCAGCCATAAGGTGTTGTAGTGATTTAGTGACCTGCCCAATGTAAGTAAATAGCAATGGGTTGCATTTGATAAATTTGAAAAGAAAAATAAGCTGCTGTTGCTTGATAAATCACCCAACTATCATGCAAGCAAGACTCAAGGATCATATGTTCAGCTGTTTTTTTAACATAATGATTGAATTATCAAATTTGGCTATTGAGGAAAGACATATATAATGCAAAAATGATCTGTGTATATTATGTGTAAGCTGAATACATTTCATCTAATAAAACAAACCTACGTGACCACAATTTTAGCTTTGTGTTTGTTATTGAAAGGAATAAAGAAAAAAAAAAACATACACTTTAATTACATTACATCATTTACATATAAAAATAACCAAATTTTCTAATATTCTTACCTGTTACTTTAATGAACTTTAAGTCTTCAATAATGTCCTTTGATAATGTCTCAAATGTAGATGGATATGGTTCTTTCCTCTGAAGACTTGCAATTGGTGTAATTCTCAAATTCCAGTTTTCATATTTCTCTTTTAAATAAAAAATGTTTTCAATATCTTCAAAAGACGACATGATGGTACTTATAATAGCTTTGGCTGTCTGATCTATTTTTAAATGAGAGACAAACAGACAATCACCTTTGTAGATATCAAACCCAATATCACTGTGCACCAATGTGGATGTATTTATTTGTGAGTTATCATATTCATCATGTTCTGATTTTTCTGCTTCAAGCTTTTCTCCATTACTAAAAAATATTACACTTGGTGTTAATATTCCTACATTGGAGTCTAATGAACTATCAAATAGTTCTCTCTTGCAAGATTTACTTGAAGAAGTAGACATTTCAGATGAAGAGTTTGTGACTTTTGGTATCTCACTGCTTTTTAAATGCTTGAGAGTTGCATGCTTTTTAAACATTAATTTTCCTTTTTCAGTTTCCTTGTTAACAAGAGACATATTCACAGCGGTCTGATCTTGTATTGATATACCTCTTAAATATTTATCAAAAGATATACATTTCAAGGATGTTGATATTGGAGTTGAAAAAATAGGTGAATTCCTAATAGTACCTACGGAAAGTGCTGAACATGAATCATTTACAATTTGTGAGGTAGAAAAAAGTGATTCTAAAGGACAGTATATCTGTTTATACTGTTCAGTGTCTGTGATCCCATTAGAAGATGAAAAAGTCCTAGAACTTATTTTAGAAACATTGTTGCCTGTGCAAACATCTCTATGCTTGCCAGGAGAATTTGCATTTTCACTGTTACTTTTATTGACAGGGTCAAACTGTGTTTGGTCAGATGCAGTCAATTTGTTAAATGATTTTTGATTATTTGTATTTGTATTTGTACAATTTGTTCCTTCTGACTTATGGGTTTGGTGATCAGATGTTAGACTAACAAAAGGCATGACACCTATTAGATTGTCAGAAAATGATGGCTTTACAAATGTTTCCATAATTTCCTCTGGATATACTACAGTGCCTGGAATATTCATTGTATCCAAGATAAAGCCCTTTTTCTTTAAACATCTTTGACGGGACTGTGTTGGTAAAAATGACTCTTTATCTGATTCACTTGCAACATAATGTATTGTCATAGTTGGTTGAGAATTTTTCATCTGAGCATCAGTTTTTACTTTTTCTAACATAGATATTGAACTCTTAGACACATATAAACTCTTGCCTGTGTCTTCTTTTAAATTCCTTTTTATTTCTGAGGTTTTCTCAAGTATAAGATCATCTTCTGTAGCATCAAGATTGCTTGTGTCTCTGGTTAAATTCTCAATACATCCTGTAGAACTGAGTATTTTATGTGTTAATGATGGCTTTGATACAATGCCAGACATTATATTGGATTCTATAAATTGGTAGAGTGTGGTGAGTTGTTCAGAAAACATTTCCTGGCTTTGTAGAAGCTTCTTAGAATGGATCTCATTCTCTTGGGTGCATTTTAAACCAGATATTTTTTCTGAAGAACAGTCTCTAAACTTTGTGACTGTTTTTTTTAAAGGAAGTATATTTAGAAGAGATTGATTCAAATCTATTTTATTTTCTTGAAAAATTGAGGATTCTTTTTGTTCCAAATGCTTTTTAAAGATATCCATACTATTAAATACATCTTGATTATTAGAACTATGTTTGAATTGATCATTTGTATTGCATGTATTGGAACAATGAACATTAGTAATAAGCTTTGAATCTGCAGAATATACATTTTCTACTTTCAGGTAATTTATAATTGTATTAACCATATGGTATACTCTAGTAAGTTTATTGTAAGGCAATGAATTAATAATAAGAGAAGAGTTTTGAAATGTTTCTTCCCTGATCACATCCTTGACTATACTAAGTATTTGGTTTAAAATGTATTTGGCATATAATTTAATTTGTGACTTTGATATTGTAACTTCAGCTACCATATCTTGATCATCTTTGAGGGAATACACTACTTCTAGAATTGTAAATGTTCTGTTTGTTTTTCCTTTGACTTCCCTTGCATTATTAACAATAGAAGCTAATTTTGTATGTGGAAATGCTAATTCAAGTTGTGATAGAGCAAATGAAGAAATGTTATTGAAAACAGCTTGTACTAGATAATTAGCTATTAATGAATAGACTACTGATGAATTACTTACAGCATTTGTTCTGGCATTTTGATTTGTATCAAAACATGAAAATTCCATGTTTGAATTGTTTATATTACCTGATTGATTTTTCAAATATTGTCTGTCCTGTTGGCTGTTGCCAGAGTCTATACATTCATTGCCAATCAATGTGTTTTCATTAATAATATGTGAAAGTTCCCCAAGAACAGTTTCCACAATATTATTGGCTACAGAGTCAAAAGCAGGTGTGGGTGTTTTTTCTAAGTATTTTAATTCTGATTCAAAAACCTGCATCTCAGTTGCTAACTGAATTGACTCAAAAAATGGACAAGATAATGATATAGTATCTAAATCTACAATTATCTGTTTGCCCACATCCTCCAAAGCATGTCTGACAGCATTTAAACAAAGTTGTTCAGATACTTTGATAATAGCCTCTCCTTCACATGAACTTCCCTGCTGTGTCTCATTCCAGTCATAAGGCCTAGTTCCTGCCATACCTGTGCATTTGTGAAAATGTTCATGTGACACAATATCTAGGATAGAATTTACTATTTTGCATGCTGTAACATTTTCTTCAAGAGGAATGCTTTCCCCTGAATATATTCTTATTACTTCTTGGTCTAAGTCACTTTTAATGACTTTTAAGGTTGTGCTTGCCAATTTTTCAGCATATTCATTAAGAATTGTATTCAAAACATTAATTAATACACCTTTATCTCCTTTTATTTTTGGTTTATAAACTGTAATTTGTATACTTGGCTCTTTAATAAGTGAATGAAAAGGATGTGCTGAAGGAAATAGCTGTTCTCTTTCATTACTTGTAATACGATGATGAGTATCGTTTGCATAGTGCGTTTCTTCAAATTTACAACAATCCAACTTCGATGTGGCAAAGGATTCTAACATACTCATTACATTCCTAACAATAGAATCTGCAGAAAAAGCTATTTTTTCTTTAAAAGCATCAGTTGCATTTTCAGTTCCTTTAAATATGATACCTTGTTTATCAAGAGATGCTCTGTCTTGCTTGAAGACAGTTTTCTTTGCATGAACTCTAGAAGCGACAGCATTAACATTCTCAAGCACAATTTTAACCAAATCACAAGCAATTATAGCAACTTCAGAGCTAAATCTTATACCCAGCGAACTTATTCTACTTGTAAATAGATCAGCGCTTGTCAATTCACAGAGACCAGAATAACCTTTTGGTTGATCAGCTTTGGAATCCATGACTGTTTGAAACATTTCAGTCAAAATATTTTCAACTAATTTTCCAACTTGAAATATAACTTTATCTCTGTATTCTGCATTATTTCTTAGGATCATTTCTAGAATACTTTCTTGCTTCTGTAAACATAGTTTGATATTAGACTCTTTGACAGTCGCTTGCCCAGGTATAGCAAGTGATTTTGCAGTTGATGATGGATCAATACATGCAATATTTTTACTCTGGTGTCTGAAAGAGATAGTGTCTATCACTTTACAAAGTACTTCAATAGCTGTAATGCAGTCAAAAAATGAAGAACTGTTATCCCATGAGACTGTGCTATTTGTTTCTTTATCTAACCTATTTTTAATAATTATTATTGCAATTGTTGCTACTTCTGCGGCAAATGTTTTTATTTCCTTAATTTGCAAAATTTTAAGTAACGATACTGTGTCTTTTAAATCATCTCTTATGTTATCCAACAAATCTGTAGGCTGCCTATCTTTACTGAGAGATTTGCAATCTAACAGAGAAATTAGTATATCAACAGCAAAACATTCTATTCTACTAATTATACAATCAATAAGATCTTCAGTAGTGGCTGTAATAACTTCTATTTGATGATACCAAATTTTACCCCATTCTTCCTTCTTTTTTGTATTAGTTTGAATATTAGTAAGGCCAGATTTTTGTGCAGTGGGGAGTGATGACATCGTGGCACCTTCCGATAGTTCATCAAAACCAGTTTTATTATTTATGTATAGATATACAGCTTGACTTATTTTTTTCAGTGCTATATCAATAATTTCATATGCAATGACTCTAACCTCTGATTTACTAATACGTTTTGTAACAGCTATCTTCTGCAATCTGCTGAGAGTTCTGGATATATGACAACGATTTTTAGATATTTTATCTTGACTTTGTGAAAAAACTTTCTTTAAGGTTTTTCTTTCAGTTACAATTATTCTTAATACAGTATTAATAATGTTTTCAACTGCAGCAATCAGAACGGACCATTCTTTTTCACTAACTGTTTCTGTTTTTAACATCGTGTCTATCCAGTTATCTTTTGGAATGTCATTATATATTCTAAAGGTAAGCTCATGAGTTAATGGAAGATGTTTTTTAGTTCCTGGAAGTGCTTCCTTTGTCCATTCTTCAAACTCTTCATCTTCTAAGTCTGTACTTGACTGCTCTTCTGGTATAGTTAATGAAAGAGCATCTTTTAGTGCTGAATATACTATCTTGTCAACATTTAACACTTCACTTTCACTCCAAGCCTTTTTATCTAACAAATATGTTGATTTGTCGTCTTCATGTTCATAAGTGGTTTTTAATGAATCTAAAATAACATTAACGATATGAATCAATGTAACATTCTCATGAAATGATAACATAGAAGGTGTAAAAAACATCTCTTGTAGTTGCCTGTGCAATGTTGTCTCAGCAGCTTGCAGAATTTTATTGGTTAATTCTTTTGCGTAACTTTCTAATTTTGAGGTAGGGATGCCTTGTGGGGCTGTTATCTTTTCACCTACATTTTCTAGACTGCTATACACTTTGTGAACAAGTGCTGTATGTTCTAAAATCATATTTTTCTCATAACTAACTGTATCATTTCCTTTACCTCTGCTTTCAGTTTCAAGACTGAGAAGGGATTCTATTTTAAAAATGGCAAAATTTTCCAGTTTTGTCAAAATAGTTTTTACAATAACTTCATTCATGTCATATTTAACTGTAGGACTAAGTTCACCCTGTTTGTTCTTGTATCGATATCCTTCACATGCTTTTACTTCATCAGACTGCACTTGTGTTCCTTGATTTTTAGCGAGGTCCAATACATTTATAATATCATGAATAGCGCTGTCTGCCACTAAAGAAGCAAAAATCTCCTGCAATACAATTTTAAGAAATTCCTCTTTAATTACCTTTATTTCAGATTCAGTAAAGAAGTTATCTTCACGTTGTTTGATCTCATCATTTAAGTTTAGTAATGCATCACAAAGTAGCTGTTTATAAGAAGGGTTAACCATATATAGTTTAGTAAGGGGAGCAGATGTTAAGTCAAACAACAACTGTTTAAAAAATGTTCTCAACATATTTTTCACAATTTTAAACATTGCAGACTGATCATTCATTTTTATTTGTGATTCAATATATCTAAAAAAAATACATAAGGGGTTGTTTATATTTGCTTCAGTTTGAAGAGCTTTAGGTTTTGGCTGATCATATGTTACATTTTTCATTTTAACACATTGTCCTTTTCTTAATATGCCAGTGTTCATGTCTTTGAAATCTATCTCATGTTTATCACTTTTTAAAGCATCTTTGAAAAAATCTTCTTGGTACAAAACAGTGCCTATTGATTCTCTTTTTCCAAGTGATTTCTGGTTAGATGGAACAGTGTCCCAGTCATCACTCTCTTCATCAGGGTATATTACCATTCCAGGAACATTCACTTTCTCAATTATTAAACTACTTGTTTTAAGGTGTCTGTCAGTAGACTCTACATGGGTTTTACTAATTGGTTGAATATGAGAATGATCTTTCAACCCATACTCAGAGTTTGCATCCTTATAGTTCATAATATCAGCAATGCTGTCAAACTTCTGCTTTCCAGAAATCATTCTACACAAAGCATTTTTAACAGCAGAATAAAAATTAAAATTTTCATCAAATACCAAATTTAGTTGACTTATTTTTCTTATTTTTTGATCAAGTTCACTAACAATAAAATTCATAATAGCTCTGATAAAGGCTTCAATACATGAGTACATTTCTGAATCAGAATAGCTTGCCTTCAAAGCGGTTTTACGTATTTCTTCACTCAGACAACATACAGGCAGATATTCATCCCCAGATTTCAAACTTTCAGACAATTCAGAAAATGTGTTGTCACTAACTGCAAAAACTTTCTGTTTTGATGAAAGAATAAACATTTTTGTATCATCTGCTTTTTCCATTTTAAAAAAATGTTTTTGCATCCGTCTAGCAAATCTTTTTAAATTAAGTAGTATAAGCTGAAAAATGTCATCACTTACCATCCAAACAAATTCCTTAGATAATTCTATACTATCTTTGTATAATGATATTTCTTTTGCAATGAACTCTAATTTTTCTAGTACTAATTCAATAATATCATTAGTAGCAGATATAGACTCCAGCTTTAATATTAAATATTCAGTGGCTGATTTTTCAGTTAAATCATGCATTATTTCATGTGTCCTTAATTTTGTACCACCATCAGCCATAGAACAGAATATTTCAAATGTAATTGTATCAAGGACAGTTTCTATCACCTTTGTAACCTCACCTCTTAAATAAAAGCTTAAGTCCTGAAACACCATTTTATTCTGGTTACTAAATATTTCTGTAAGTTTAGATTGAGCGGATACAAAATGGTCTGTTTCTGCAAAGCTTTCTTTTGGAGGTTGTACTAAAGCATATGAAGACCTTTTTTTCATTAAACTCTCCCTTGTAGCTTTTTCATTCACATATTTACCTAATGGAAATTCTGCCTCAAGATCAACAACACATATTAGTTGTGTTTTTGGCAGGTCAATTTGAAGCTCTATAGCATCAACACATTTTGTTGTGTGAATATCTTGTGGAAAGTCAAGAGCAGTTGCAATTTTTTGTGGAACAATATATGGCTGAAGTTTACCAGCATCTACCTTTCTTGTAGAGCAAATATCTGATTTAAAATTAACAACATCTATTAATTTAGAGTGGGCAAAATCTGATTTAAGTTCAACAGCGTCATCAAATTTAGATAAAAGAATATCCGTTGAATTAATCTCAACTAGATCTACTTCTACACATTGTGCTGTATCTGGTTTAGGTTTAACTGAACCAGAATGGGCAATATCATCTACAAATTCCACAGGAGACAATTCTGAACGAAGCTCAACTTCATCTGGAAACTCTTCATTGTGATGGTCTGATTTAAGTATATTAGTATCCTCTAGGTTTGTTGAACAAATATCAGGATGAAGATCAAATGTGTATTCAATATCTTGTTGATGCTCAACATCTTCAAATTCTATTGGCTGCACATTTATTTGATATTCAATAGTATTTTTAAATTCTGTTGCAGGTGTATCTGGTTGAGGTTTAGCAGCATATTTTACTTTTCTTGTAAGGATATTGTGTTGAACATCAGTGGCATCTATACAAATGTCTGGTTGAAGTCCTACAACATCTCCTACTTCTGGTGTAGAAATTTCTTGTTGAAGATCAGCAGTATATTCCACTTTTGTAGCTGTGATATCATGTTGAACATCAACAGTAGGTAGAGCTAGAATATCTGATTGACTCTCAAAAGTAAAATTACTATCTACTTTGGGAAACTTCCCAGTGCAAGCATACGTTTGAAACTCAATAGTGTCTGCAAATTTTCCTGGAGAAATATCTGACAACAGTGCAATACTATCTATTTTTTTCTTGGTTTGTATAGCAGATTGAAGCTCAGTTGCATCTTCAGGGAGAACATCTGACAGAGGCTCAACAAATTCTGAATGGGAAATTATCCTTGCTTTTGAATGTGAAACCAAAGGGAAATTATCATTTAGAAGACCAACAGCATCTGCAGAAATATCTGATTGTAGTTTAATAGTACCTAATATTTCTTTGGCGTGAATATCAGAATGAATTTTAAAAGCATTAATATGTTTTTCTGGAGTTTCTTGAAATGTATCTGATTGCAGTGCAATAAGATTTATTTTTTTCTTGGTCTCTATATCAAATGCACTCTTTTCAGCATATGCATAATTTTTAGAATTATCATCAGCCTGTAATTCAAAAGAGCCTGATGGGGCAATTAGCATTGATTTAGAATGTAAAATCAAAGGGACATCATGCTTAAGCTCAACTTCTGCAAACTTTCCAGGAGACATTTCGGATGGCAAGGTAATAGCATCTATTGTTTCCTTGGCTTGTTCATCAGATTGATGCTCATCAGCATCTGTACGTTTTTTTGAAGAAACATCTGGTAGTAGTGTAATGGCATTTACTTTTTCCTCATTGGTTTGTGCATCAGATTGCATTTCAACAGAATCTGCAAGTTTTCCTGCAGAAATATCTGAGTGTACTTCAGCAGCAGTTTGTGTATCAGATGGAAACTCAATAGTATCAGTATATTTTTCAGCAAGCATATCTGACTGACACTCAATAACACCAGATGGTACCGTTAGATCATCCACATTTGTTTTGCTTGTTGCAAAACTGGTTTCAGTTACTTTTCTTGTTTGTAAATCCCCCTTTTCATCAGCATCTGTCAAATGTTTAAATTCTTCTGTCCCTCTATTACAAACAATATGTTGTTTACCAGATGAAGGCAACATTTCTTTTACTTCATTAGCCTCTTTAGCTAGAAAAGTATCATATAGCAAAGAAGTATCTACTCCTCTTTTTTCCTCATACATTGCTAGTGCAGGGCATACAAATGTTATTAATGTGTGCACTACCCATGCTAGAACATTGTTGGAAATAATTTTCAGTTCTTCGAAGGAAACCTAAATGTAGAGCAAAAAAAAAAAAAAAAACATTTTCTTAGCATTGTTATTTTTTTATTTGTTGGAGAATAAACTGTGCTGATATAAGTGAGAATGCTAACAGTTATGTCTAATATGGAAGCAGTACATAAACTGTGATCAGATAATACCACTCAATTAATTTGTGTCTATAATTATATGGTTGTTATTTAATAGCTTTATTAAAAATATTTGAAGCAAAATTACATTTATGTGCAGTTACTCTTTCTACTGTGGAGTTAATTTGCCAAAATACGTGCAGAATGTTGAAGAGCACTCAGTATTACAAAATGCAAAGTATTTTTTATAGAAGAAAATAGCACCAACATTGTGTAATATGTTTAAGAATGTTTTTTATCTTAAGCCCTTAAGTACCTCCAACAGGACTAATTAAAGGGATTGCCTTACACACTGTGAGCTAAGATCACCCTGAATAGTAATAGTTTGGTCTATCAGGGGTACTTGAGTTGAAAAATCTGAGCCTAAATTTTTTTAAACATCACTGAACTGTGAGATACCACAGCTCTGAGGAAGTCTCAACATAAAGCAAAAAT
This sequence comes from Bombina variegata variegata, assembly GCA_905336975.1. Lineage (NCBI taxonomy): Eukaryota > Metazoa > Chordata > Amphibia > Anura > Bombinatoridae > Bombina > Bombina variegata. The sequence goes on from CAJPDP010481540.1 coordinate 10,283, forward strand.
AAACAGAGATGTTATCCTTCTTCCTAAAGAGAGGGACATATGTAATAAAGTAATAGAATGATACACTGATAAACAATAATTACCAAGATCAAATGTAATAATGAGGATTGATATAAAAACTACACAATATAGTTCTGTTAATACAAAACTATTGTGTAAACAGAGCATCCAAAATTTAGGTTAAAAGAAAAGAAAACAATTTAAGAAATATTCTTACTGGTAATTTGTATATGTAAAGAAGACGCTGACTGAACAAAAATAGGGGTGATTACTAGTGTACAGGGATGCCAGTTTAAGGTTTGCAAAGAATAATAACATTGTGGGTTAGGGCAAACAAGAGTTTTGCTCTGAAAATCTGTCATGGTAGGGATTCCCCTTGCTTGAGGTTTCATTTGGATGAGGGTTTAAAATACAGTGGTCCCTATGGGTGGGTAAGTGTTATGTTAAGGAAGTCCCTTTGAGTGGCAGGGTGATTACAAAGGTTTCCCGTTTATGTCTGGTATATTTAGATTTAGACGGGTCCAAGTGTGTGTGTGTGTGTGGAAGGGCTCCTGGAGGTTAGGTATTTGCTTTTGTAAGGTTGAAAGTTAGAGGAACATTGGGGACTATTTGCTTTGGGATTCTGGCTAGTAACAGGTAAATGTGGTTAGGGAATGTTGGCAATTTATCAATTATTTAATGTTAAGGGTGTTCCAGTGATGCTGGTAGTTTAGGTGGATCATTAATTTAAGTAATATTGCAGTAGGGTAAGCTGTCAGTTCAGAGCATAGATTTGGGGCCTTGCAGCCAGTCCAGTAATGTGGTGATGGGGTTCTAGTAGTTAAGGGAGTTTATGGAGTTTGTAGTGGTGAATGCTGTTGCTATAGAGGTTAAATAGTGGTGTAAAACAGAGCAAAAAAAACAAAATTTATGCTTACCTGATAAATTTCATTCTTTCCAGATATGGAGAGTCCACAACGTCATTCAATTACTAGTGGGAATATCACTCCTGGCCAGCAGGAGGAGGCAAAGTGCACCACAGCCAAGCTGTTAAGTGTCACTCCTCTACCCATAATCCCCAATCAATGAATAACACCAAGATGTAGAGGTGCTTGAGGGGTAGTCAAAAATAACTGACTTAATAAAGGGTGGGGTTGTGGACTCTACATATCCAGAAAGAAACAAATTGATCAGGTAAGCATACTTTTTGTTTTCTTTCCTAAGTCCACAACGTCATTCAATTACTAGTTGGAACCAATACCCAAGCTAGAAGACACAGAATGAACAGGGTGGGAGAACAAGACAGGCAGACCTAAACAAAAGGCACCATCGCTTGAAGAACCTTTCTCCCAAAAGAGGCCTCAGCCAAGGCAAAAGTATAAAATTTGGAAAATTTGGAAAAAGGATGCAGAGAGGATCAAGTTGCAGCTTTGCAAATCTGTTCCACAGAAGCTTACTTTTTGAAAGCCCAAGAAGAGGAGACAGCCCTAGTGGAATGACCTGTAATCTCTCAGGAGGCTGCTGTCCAGCAGTCTCATAAGCAAAACGAATCATGCTTCTCAACCAGAGGGAAAGAGCAGTAGAAGTAGCCTTCTGACCCTTACGCTTTCCTGAGAAACAAACAAACAGGGCAGAAGACTGGCGAAAATCCTTAATTGCCTGTAGGTATAATTTTAGAGCACGCACAACATCCAAGTTGTACACCAGACGTTCTTTATGAGAAGAAGGATTGGGAAAGAGAAAAGGAACAATTTCCTGATTAATATTTCTATCCGAAACCACTTTAGGAAGAAATCCCAATTTAGTACGAAGAACCGCCTTATCCGCATGAAAGATAAGGTAAGGCGAATCACACTGCAAAGCCAAGAGTTCCTAAACTCTCAGAGCAGAAAAGATAGCAATAAGAAACAAAACCTTCCAAGATAACAACTTAATATCTATGGAATGCATTGGCTCAAACGGAGCCTGCTGCAAAACTTTAAGAACAAGGTTAAGGTTTCAAGGAGGAGCAAAAGACTTAAACACAGG
>CAJPDP010481561.1:0-13497 GCA_905336975.1 Bombina variegata variegata
TTCACATGAGGCACCCCTCTGTTCTTCTTTATATTCTATGTTTAACTCTATATAGTTATTGCGGGGAGGTCCTTGCTTATTGGTCGGTCATATCATGCCGAGGACCTTAGAGAGTGTGTATATTCATCCAGAATAAAACGGATAGACAGATAATCCTCTGTTTTATGCAATTTTGAATAGTGATACTGTTCTAATTCTATGGCGGTGGTCACCCTGTCCCTCCAAAATTGTATGGATGGTAGAGTTGGACGTTTCCAGTAATATGGGATGTATTTTTTGGCTGTATTTACCATAATAGTAAGGAGATTAAGTCTAAGCACACAGTTTATCAGGGAGATACCTAGTACTAACTCCATTTCTCTTCCAATGTGCGACCAGTATGTTTGTACAGTAGGGCACGACCACCATATGTGAGCAAAAGTGCCCCTCTGTGTGCATCCTCTCCAACAATCAGTACAAGATCCCGGGAATATTTTCCCTAGTTTATCAGGGGTGTAGTGCCACCTACAAAGAAGTTTTGTATTAATTTCTGCTATATTTATGAGGCAGAGGAGCTCATCTGTTTATATATTATTTTCATTGGTTGATGGTCATTAAGTTCCATTTCACATCTTGCGTTATAAGATGGGGGGTGTGCTGAGCGGTGTGAGAGAAGCAATTTGTAAGATATGGAAAGAATGCCCGTATTCGGGAATGGTAGGTAACATGCCGATTCAAATGGGGTTAAGGGTCGGGTCAAGTTGTATCTATCTACATGTGTCAAGAGATAATGTAGAAGCTGATGGTGCACAAGCCATTTATTAAAGGTAGGTCCTATGATCTCAGATAGCTCCTCTTTAGCTTTACGTTTGCCGTTTTGTAGGAGTAGATAATGGGAAATCACCTGTGATAGTGAATGATAAGTATAATTATGTGGTGGAAGTTGCAGGGGGACTGTAGGATTATCAAGTAGGGGTGTTAAAGGGGAGTAAGGAGTAGAGATTGACTTGTATCCCCTCAGGATTTTTTCCCATGTTTTTAACGTCTCTCGAACAAGGAGAGGGAGACCAGAGTAGCTCTGATCACATTTTATTTTAAGCCAGCACTGACCTCCCAGTTGGCTGCCCTGAGAGAGCTCGTGTTCTAGGACCACCCACTCCTTGTGGTTGGCATGTTTACACCAATCCACAATTCTGGTCATAAAAGTCGCATAACGATATAGTAGTAGATTTGGGACCCCCAGTCCTCCCTCAAGTTTAGCTCGATATAGAGCTTGTGTGGCGACCTGTGTGCGTTTATGGTTCCATATAAATGAGTTAATAAGTTTCTGTAGATGGTAGATGGTGGTGTCAGGGATATGGATGGGTAATGCCAGAAGGACATAAAGAATTTTGGGGAGTATTACCATTTTGATTGCATTTATCCTGCCTAACCATGAGGTTTATTAGACCAGGAGTGTAAAGTGGTAGTTATATGTATTTTTAAAGGTTCAAAGTTTAGGGCAATTAGCTTATTAAGATGTGGGGAGATTAGAATCCCTAAGTATTTAAGTGCTGTCGGTTGGTGTCTAAATTGTTGTGAGTGAAGTATTCATAGATCCTCAGGTGATGCCAATTTGGCGTTATTAATGCGGAAGTTAGACAGGGCTCCGTACTCCTTGAAAAGGAGCATTAGGGGGGAAATGGATGTGTTGTGATTTGTCAGTGTAAGTATAATATCATCCGTGTATAATGAGGTCTTACATTCCTGTTGTCCTATGGTAATGCCAATTATCGTGGACAAGATTCTGATGTATGTTGCGAGAACCTCCATTGCTAGTATAAACAAAGTTGGGGACAACGGGCAGCCCTGTCAGGTCCCATTGTTGATTTGAAAAGAGGATGATAGGGAGTCGTTCAGTTTGATTTTAGCCATAGGGGTATTATACAGGTCAAGGATTTTATGAATGAGTTGGTTGTCGAACAAAAATATCCCCAGGGTATGTGAGAGAAATGACCAGCTAAGGCGGTTAAAAGCCTTCTCGGCATCTAATGACAGAACTATAGAGGGGATATGGTTATTTTTGGCATGTTCTATAATGTTCAGAATTTTAATAGTATTATCGCGGGCCTCTCTACGAGGAGTAAAGCCCACCTGGTTAGTATGGATAAGGTCTGGGATGATTGTGTTTAGTCGGGTAGCGATAATTTTAGCGTATATCTTGATGTCTATATTAAGTAGTGATATTGGACGAAAATTTGATGGCGTTGTGGCTGGTTTTCCCGGTTTTGGTAGTTCTACCACATGCGCCTCTAGCATAGAAGGTGGGAATTTTGCTCCATCTGCTATTTCATTAAAGATTACTGTTAGGTGAGGTACAAGGGCTTCCTGGAATGTTTGGTAATATTTAGCAGAGAAACTGTCCGGGCCAGGGCTTTTTCCCAGTTCAAGCGTCTGTACGGCAAGTGTAATCTCTTGTGCAGTGATGCGGGAGTTAAGGTCCTGTAACTGCGTGTCAGTGATAGTTGGAAGGGGGCAATTTTGGAGAAACTGCTCAATTTTGTGTATGATTTGGGGTGAAGGAGCCTCCGAGTCTATATTGTATAAACTAGAATAGTAAGTATAGAATGTTTGAAGAATGTCAGGAGTGGTTCTCTGAGGGGGTCTGCCAGGTGGGTGAATTTCGTAGATATGTGATTTAAGCTTCCTCTTTTTTGCTAAATATTTACCTGCTCTATTACTTTTAAAGTGGAACAGGCTATTTGTTTTACGTTTTAAAGTGTAATATTCAATCTGCAGAAAGTCATCTAGTGCTTTCCGTATGTTCGTGATTTCGGATAATATGAAAGAGTCTGATGGTGATTGTTTGTGTTGGAATTCTAATTGCGAGAGTGTGGTAGTCAGGTCGTGGTACGTCTTCCTCTGTGCATTTTTTACTTGGAATTTTAGTCTAATGAATTCTCCTCGAAGGAGGAATTTGTGCGCTTCCCAGACTGCAAATTGATTGGGTGTCGAAGGGATATTGATAAGGAAATATTTGGTTAAAGTATTATTTAATTTAGTGACATGATCCACGTTACCTAACAGTGTATCATCTAATGCCCAGGGAAAAGAGTTAGTTGTATGCTCTGGCCAGTTAATGTAAAGCATGACCACTAAATGGTCAGATCATGGAGTGGGTGAAATGGCGCATTTGGTAATTTGAGAGAGGCCTGATTGGTTAGTGAAAATGTAATCTATGCGGCTATAAGATTTATTAGGATATGAGTAAAATGTGTAATCCTTCGTGTTGGGATGTAAAAAAACGCCAGGTGTCGTATAATTTATGGATTCTAAGATTTTTCCACAAATATGTGAGGAATTTAGTGTTTCATTTTGTGAGAGGGTTGGTGCTATCCCGCTGTGGCTGGAGGGGAAAGTTAAAATTGCTGCCCAGGTAAACAGGTCCCTTAGAGGTGTCTAGTAGACGGTTAAACATTTTAGTGAAGAATGGTTTTTGGGTAGCATTGGGAGCGTAGATGTTGACTAGGGTTAAAGGTTTACCATAGAGAAGGCCCACCAGGCCCAGAAATCTGCCCTCTTTGTCTGCTATTTTGTTCAATAGTGTAAAGGGTAATGTTTTCTTAAGCAATATGCTAACTCCACATTTTTTAGTGGACTTGAGTTATGAAAGTGTTGAGTGTATGTTCATCCAAGGTATTTTGGGCAATGATTTCTCTTAAAGTGAGTTTCTTGTAAGTAGATAATGTCGGCCCCACGTTTTGCTAAGTCAGAGAGTGCCTTGGAGCGCTTACAGGGAGAGTTCAATCCTTTAGCATTTTGTGACAATATAATTAAGGAGCAAGTTTCTTTAAAATTTTGAGGTGTCATAGTGTAGGGGTATGTAAGTTATGAGCTAAGGTGGCTAGAGTATACTCATATCTGTTGGTGTGACAGTGGATTGATAAGACCTCTTCTGCACGGTAAAAAGACAATGTTGCATAGTGTGTATACAGCAAAGAAAAACAACAAACTAAGAATATTAAACAAACTTTGAAATCAATAACATGAGAAAAAATAAACATATCTCTGAGTCTAGAGTTAGACATAAATTAGAGCAAAAGGTCCAGTAATAATGTGTCTCTTCCTCCTCCTCGCCACACAAGGCAGAAAGGGAAGGAAGAGGTTGGTATTCAGATCCTGGGGAAAGGTGCATAGTGAAACTTACACAGAGTGGCCTATTAATAGGGAAAACAAGAGTGAGAAGGTAGGCATCGTAATGACATTAGGGAGAAGAGTCCTTGTTATGTTTTTGGTCCAAGTTCTTGAGTGGCATTTTGGTTTGCCATCTTACAGTGCTTGTTTTCGTCCTCTTGGGAAAATTGGTGTATACTGTCCCTTTAAGACAGCTGCTTCTTAACTCGTCCGCCACTTTTGAGGTGGCAGACTGCAATCATCCCGATCAGATATGAACGGGATGATTGACACCCCCTGCTAGAGGCCAATTGGCTGCAAATGTGCAGGGGGCGGCATGCTGCGTATACTATGTCGGCATTTATCGATGTCGGGTGGATATGATTCGCTACAACGAATCATCCCCGCCCGACATTTGATAAATCGACTCCTTTTCGTTTGTTTTGCATTTTCCATACTGTCCCAACTTTTTTGAAATTGGGCTTGTATACCATATACCTTTTTAAACCCTTTTAAGACATTTATTTCAATAGTAAACATATATTTTACTTTTAACAAATATATATATATGTGTTATTTTAATATGTTTTACATGTGTTCTCTTATACTTTTATTCTAGCCCTAACACTTTACTTCAGGTCTCAAGTTATGCTAATTTTTTAGCTAAGTTATGTCTTGCTCTCAAGCGCAACACATAACTTTCAAATTGTAATATGAGCGATGTTTAGTGCAGTCGCGATATCCATTGTATAGGGCATGCTAAATGGATGTCGGACGCGATAAACATTCTGCATTATCAATAGCGCTCCACTTGTAATCTAGGTCTTAGTGTTTGATGTCCCTTTAATGCTTTTGCAAGATTTTGTACACCCTTTCTCTGTGAGTGGAAAAAACACAATGTTCACAGGTATCTTAATGAAGAAGCAAGTTCATAAATAATTTAAAAATATATTGCACTATGCATAAGCATTTTATTGGATCTTACATTTTATGTTTAATGTCTCTTATTTTGGTTTTACACAATTTATCCTTTAATATGTTTGTTAGAGAAATTATAGAATGAAATAGAGAGATATAGACAAATAAAAAAGCAAATAAATTGTAAATGTAAATAGGTACAAAACCAAAAGCAAAAAAATAGAAAAATACAGCTACTGATATATAGAGGGACAGAAAGATGCTACAAAGGTAGACAGATGGAGAGAGACAAACTTAATATCAGAAAGACCAATGAAAAAGAGGTAAGGGAAGGTAAAAAGATGAATGGACAGATGAAAACAAAAATGAATAAAAACACAGAATGATTGACTGACAGCTCAATTTCAGAAATATGGGGAATAGCGGAAAAATAAAGAAATGGTAAAGGGACAGATATATGAAAGAAGGTCAGACAGATAGAATAAGGAATTAACTTATTGATGGGAGAGTGGAAAAACTGATACAAAACCTGCTAATCCCTTAAAATAATAAATAGACACTGGCAAGAAGCTAAAGCAGCTTGTCTGACAAATACTGTATGGCACAAATTGGGAATAAATAATTCCAAAAACTGGTTTATTTGTGGGTCGGTTCATAGGCCCTGAAGTGTTCTTCTGTTCCAACCCTTTAATTAAATGTTCATTTACTGGCAGAGCAGCAGTGATTTGCTATGTGCTACTTTACGGAAATGCATCAAATAAGCACATAACATAGACTACTGCACCGCCTGCCAAGCCAGCTTTGTGTTGATTCCAGCTAATTGCTTTGCTGTTGTAGCAGTCATGGTTTTGTGGCAATACTCTTTTGTGTGTTAATCTCTTCCATTTGAGTGCATCTGGATTTAGAAAACCCATGGTGAACACTATACAATAATTCAACCCTGGTTTCATTTGCAAAGTGTTCTCTACCAAGGAATGGCAATACAACACATACTGTTCCAATTGCATGAAGATATATGTACAGATTTTAAATGAGAAATAAAAATGGTGAAACTGTTTTGCTCTGTTACATTCTGTGTTTTAAATAACATGCTGTAATGGTGTACAATAACAATATCAGGACAGATAAAATATGGTAGTATAAAGCTAAGCAATCTGTACCTTTGCTACAAGCAGACAGTGCCAAATAAAACCTAATTTTCAAGCTTATAAAACAACAGAGTTCAGAGCACACAGGAGACAAATACAGTAAAATATTATTGATCCCTTGCCTGTATGAATCAATCTTTCAACTATATTTTACAGTGAACATTGTGGACACTGTAGGATGCTTACAAGTAAGTCTGGCATCTTCTCTGTGCTCCTCTGTTTTACAGTTTTATAATGACTTGTTCTCACATATTTAAATATCCTTGTTTGTGCAGTTATTCTTTTCTCTTTTCTTGCATTTCTTTGAATTTCTCTCTTATGCTCCCAGCTATTATCTGGGAAATGTTTGCTCTGTCCACCTTCTCTGTTTTATATGTATTTATTGTTACTGTTTTTATATTGTAAACACAGGTATGAGTTGAAAATTCTAACATTTTCACAAAAATTATAAAAACAACTTTTGCCCCTCTTTATTTAATGTTATCATTTTGATCTACAAAATAGATGTCTGTGAAATGTTGAAAGGGTTAAACAAGAACTAAGTATAGCATATAGCAGGGGTAATGAGTGTTCAGATGAGTAATAGTCTCTTATCTATAGAATCAAATCTATAAATAAATGGACATAAAAAAAAACCTTATTACATTTTTATTGCCGATATAAAACATGGGTTCATAAACAAATATACATTATTAATTATTTAATCAATTAATCACTAGAATTGTAGGCACTGAAAACAAGATGTATGATGATAATCCAGAGGCAGAGTGCCGTAGGTTTGACACAACAAGTCTATAAGACCTCCTAGATTTAAGACTTAAATAGCCTCTCTCAGTTTCCAAATGCTATCGCAGTTGTTTGTTTTATTATTATTATTATTATTATTATTATTTTATGGAGTCATTCATTAAACAACATCTCTCAATTACCTGGTAAATTAAAGCCATAGAATAACATAAGAACAAATAAGAATGGAAAGACAGGTCAAGTCTTATTGAGCCAGACTCAACATTTCCTATATGGAGTGTTTCAATAAAGATTGAAGAGTTGAGAGAGTATAATTAAATTAATGTATAAAATAACATATAAACTGTAGAGACTGTTAGTGAATTTAGTCCACTGAAAGCATGACACTGTGGGGTCAATTTATTAATGTGCGAGCGGACATGATACGATTCAGTGTATCATGTCCACTGCACATCAATAAATGCCGACAGCATAGGCTGTCGGCATTTATCATTGCACCAGCAGTTCTTGTAAACTGCTGGTGCAATGCCGCCCTCTGCAATGCCGCTAGCAGGGGGTGTCAATCAACCCAATCGTATTCGATCGGGTTGATTTCTGTCCGCTGCCTCAGAGCAGGCGTACAGGTTATGGAGCAGCTGTCTTTTTTGTGGGTAAGAAGGATGGTTCTCTATGACTTTGCATTGACTATTGTCAACTAAATAACATTCCAGTGAAGAACAGGTATCCTCTACCTTTAATTCCAGACCTTTAAGAGAATTTACGCTTAGCAAAATTATTTTCTAAACTCGATCTTAGAGGACCATATAATCTTCTACATATACTTAAAGGAGACAAATGGAAGACAGCATTCAGAACACGCCAACGCCCCAGCCACTTTTCAAACTTTTGTTAACAATATTTTCTATTGGATTCATGTGTGGTGGTGTACCTAGATGGCATTATTGTGTATTCACCTTCTCTAGTACATCGAAGACATATGACTAAGGTTCTCTCCAGATTTACAAACTCACCATCTATATGCAAAACTGGAAAAATTTACTTTCAAAGTTGATACTCTTGATTTCCTGGGATACAGTTCAGCAATTTATTCACTTTGACAATTTCTAGTAGGAACTTATCAAAAATAATTCTCTACAGATTATTCCTTTCACAGCCATTACCCACTCCAATGAGCCATTTGTTTGGTCATTGAAAACTGAAGCAGCTTTTAACAAGCTCAAGCATCTGTTCACTCAAGCCTCTATTCTGGCTCATCCAGATCCTTCACTGCCTTATATAGTGGAGGTTAATGCCTCAGAATATGCCGTGGCAGTTGTCGCAACAAAAACCACCTCAGAATTCTTTACGTCATATTGCCTATGATTGTGAGCTTTTGGCAATCAAATCTGCACTGAAAGAGTGGAGATACGTTTTGGAAGGGGCAGAACATAATTTCACCATATATACAGACCACAAAATTTTGGAATACCTTCATTCAGCTTGACGACTACACCCGCAACAAGCTTGTTGGTCATTGTTCTTTTCTAGAATCCAGTTTCATATTACTTACTAGTCTGGATCTCGTAATGGAAAGGTGGATGCCTTGTCTTGTATTCATTCTCAACAGAATGATATCTCTGAGGCTCCTGAGTCCATTCTCCCAATACATCATTTCCTTGCTACCCACTCTTCTCTGTGGTCTAAAAATTCAACAATTGCCTGAAGATCAAGCTGTTCACCCTACAAAATTCCATTGTCAAAAGAAAGATGTAAGGTACTTTTTGAGAACAGAATATATCCTTTTACATCCTTTTTAACTAGAGTTATTACATGTTGTTCATGATGCTCCACTGGCAGGTTATTCAGGTATACACAAGACCATCTATCTTCTACAGCAGCATTTCTGGTGGTCTGGCTTAAAGAATCAAGTTATAATATATAAGAATCAAGTTATCAAGTAAATATGTTTCTTCATGTGACATTTGTGCCAGGTCCAAGAAATCTGTAGTTCTATGTTTTTCTTGTACCTTTGCCTGAACTGTCTAAACCTTGGGCTTCAGTAGCCATAGATTTCATTGTGGAATTGCCTCCTTCCTCTGATTATAATACTATACTCATAGTTGCTGAACATCTAACCAAAATGACACATATTATTCCATTAAATTATCAACCTTCAGCAGCAGAAACAGCCTCAGCTTTCATCAAGAAGGTAGTCAGAATTTATGGAGTACCACAAGAGATCATGGGGCCTATTTATGAAAGGCCTGTCGGACATGACCCGACATTGCGGATCATGTCTGATAGACCTCGCTGAATGTGGAGAGCAATATGCTCTCCGCATTCAGCATTGCACCAGCAGCTCTTGTGAACTGCTGGTTCAACGCTGCCCCCTGCAGATTTGCAGCCAATCAGCCGCTAGCAGGGTGGGGTGAATCAACATGATCATATTTGATCGGGTTGAATTGCGGCGATGTCTGTCCGCCTCCTCAGAGCAGGCAGACAGGTTATGGAGCAGCGGTCTATAGTCTGTTGCTTCATAACTGGTGCTTCTGGTGAGCCTGAAGGCTTGCCAGAAACACGGGGCTTCAAGCTCCATAAGAAGCTTGATAAATATGCCCCCTTATCTAACAGAGGGGTACAATTTAACTCATGATTTTGGAATTCATTTTGTCGTCTGTTACATATTCAAACTTCTCTCACTATTGCATACCATCCTCATGGTAATAGTTAGGTGGAAGGAACCAATCAAACTTTGTACCAATATCTACGTTGCTACTATACTTATTTGCAGGATGAATAGTATCATGTTTTGCCTGTAGCAAAATTTGTATATAATACCAAGAATGACTCCACTTGTCCCATCAAAAAATTGGTAGCCCTATTTGTGGGACCTTTCTCTGTTTTAGCTCAGATAACTTCTGTGACATATTGTTTACAACTGATTGACTCCTACTAGATCCATCCTGTATTTCATACATTGCTCCTCAAACCATTTGTCTCTAATCCTTTCCTGTACTCCCTCTTCTCCTTTGCCTGTTGTTGCCACTACAATAGAGATGTATTGGTGTGTTTTTCTCTCTCCTGTCCTCAATTAATAAATCAATTATATGGCTTGCTATTTTCTACTGTTATTGTTTCTTTTGTGTATTATTTAGGATCTATTTTCCATATGATATGACATGTTAGTTTTTCTTTTTTCTTGAAAATTGTCTGTTAAAAAAACGTAAAAAAATATATTGACGTAAAAAAAGATTAAAACATATTATGCTGAAACAAATACCATTAACAATTTGGAATTCTTTTAACCTCTGTGTGGCACTCTCAAGGGGGAAATGCAAACCTTCCCAAGGCAAAAGGTGAGAAATCTGTTCTAGATACAGTCACTACGGGCCAGATTCTCTAAAACTTGTTAAACCCTGCATTGGACATACCTTGCTGAACGCTAATAAATAAAGGCGCTAAGCATGGAAAGTCCTGTGAGTCTGTAATGGAGAATCTGTTATGGACGCACACATTCGGTAACTGGTGTGGATAACAATTTTTTTTTTTTTAAAAAAGAAATAAAATTTAGATTGTGGTGTTTTCAGTTTTCTTTAACATCCACTTCTAGTTTCTCATATGTATTTTTTCTATCAGTGTAATAATAAGGGCATTGAGTATTTCGGGAGAAACATGTCAGCACATATGTGGTGCAATAAAACATTGAGACCTGCTTAGAAAATATGATGAGACTTGTGAGAGAATTTTAGATACACCATAGGATCAACCCTGTTAAGCCCACACACCAAGGATGAGAGACTTATTTTATATAGAAAAATAAAATACATTTTCAATTTTTAGTACAATTTAACTTTGGATTTTTAAATTACACTGTACATTGCTTGTTTGTTTGTTTGTTTGTTTTTACTGTGTACATAAAATACATTTTAACTGTGTCCTTCAAATTTTGCAGCATAATTTATTTTTCTGCATATTTTTTAAATTTGCCTTTTTCAGAATCTTTGTGGGGAGCTTTAGGGATGATACTGTTCTGTTATATCCAGATTATTTTAACAGTTATACAACATCAATATATATGATCAATAATTAAAGCTGCTTCAATAGTTTTATAATGCAATATACAATTAAAATGTCATGCTCAAGTATACTTTTTAAAGAAATTTAAATATATATTCTGCAATGTAAATCTGCTATAATATGTATAGAAGAATGGACCATAATGTCTGCACATACTCATATTTTAGATGTATTCTACAAATACAGTAGTGGCATCATTCTGTGACACTTTTGTTTTGTTGTCCATTGTTAGTCCTCTTTGTTTTTAATGACAAATGTATTAGTGTAGGTACGCCAGCGCAGAACAAGTTGTGACTGCTTTGAAAAAGGCCAACATAAGAGTTTCTCAAGGATATACAAAAGGTTTCAAAAACTCATAGGTTTTTCTTTGTTCTACACATCTGAACAAAAGATCTATGAGATCTAGCCTGCAGCTTGTGCAAACCTGCATCTCTTGTTTTGTTTCCGAAATTTAGTGGCACCATTCAGGCTATTTCTATTGTGTACAGAGAGTTCCCCCTACTGGTGACTGATTTGCTGTGCATGATAACAAGTAAAGGTATTACAGTACAAAACTAAGAAATGGTGAAATACTTTATACACTGCACATATTTGTTTTCATGCATACGCCCAACAAATACTATCAGTTGGTAACTGGTTTTTATTTTCACATGTGGGGTCCACCTTAAAGTGATGATAAATGTAAGGTAGCTGCAAATTATACTGTATTCTAAATCTGAGACATTTAAGATTTTTATGTCAAGAGAACTCCATATAGTATACGCACAAAAACCTTTTATTCTTTCTGATGTATAATTCTTTTTAACCACCCCCTCACACACACACACGTCACCTCAATCTTCTCTTTTTTTTCTTGATGTGACATTTTCACCAAATCCTTACTAGGCACACGGCTGGCATCAATAGATGCAAACCCTGACATTGCAAAGCTTCACATGTGCTCTGATCACCTAAAATTGTTCTGCTCCAGTCCAGATGGTCCATAGATGCGTACACCTCTTACATTACTATAAATTTTAAAGATTGCATTTTGCGGACTATGTAGAGAGGGGGTGGGACTGCTCTCTACATTACCCTTATAAGTCTACATATTTTTACTCTTCACTAAAAGATACCAAGAGAACAAACAAATTTGATAACAGGAGTAAATTGGAAAGTTTTTTTTAAATTGCATGCGCTAATCTAAATCATGAAAGTTAAATTTTGACTTTTCTGTCCCTTTATTACCAGCTCCCTCGCTCCCAAGTGACGTTCTATGCTTTCTCAATGCAATTACCTCCAAACACTGAAGTGATCCCCTATACAACTATTTTTTAACTATAAGACCAAATGGACCACTCTCCAAACACAAGTTCTCCCCTTAAAAATGCATATGCACAGTAAAAATAAATACATATAAAATAATGTGTCCGCTAAAGGTTTTTGGCCTACATCAATTCTGGTTCCTGTGGTGTCTACCTTCTAAAATTAATCCCTCGCACCTTAATCCTTAATGGTTATTGATTACTGAACCAGTAAAGATTTACTGAAAGAAATAGTTAGGAGGATCAGAGATGATAGCAGTTACGAGGGCCAGTGTAACAGAGGTTAATGTGGTGTAAATCAGGTTTTTTTGTGTTGAGGGATATTATCAGTTTGTGGTTAAATTTATAATTTATTACTGAATTTTAATTACAGTGAGAGTTTCTGGGGGCCTAAGGGATCATTTGCAACTACATTTAACTTGTGATACAGACATAGGGGGTTAATTATGATGCCCAGGGAATGCCATGTGGTAGGGGTTAACACAGTAGAGAGGTCATGGCTACATTTACTGTGCCAGGATGGGGCCTAAGAAGGTCTCCTCACTTTAGGGATAGTACCTATGTAACATAGATACCTCTGATTATTACATGCAAAGAGTCCTATATTTCTTGGATGCTGTCAAATGGACCTTACAGGTGGTCATTGCATCCACCTGATGGAAGTCATTAAACTAACGCGCCCTTGCAAAATAATAACTCCTTAAAGGGTTATTCTAGTAGAAAAAAATGGCATGCTTTAATTCATTAGCAAATGTAATTTTAGCACTAGTAAATCTGCAAATCTATGTCTTTAACCCCTGTAAAGAAGTTAAACGTATAAGGGGTTTATTCCTATTTTTTCCATTTTTTTTGTTGAATATCGGAAAAATGGGAAAAGGCTTTTTTTCTTCTTAAATGTGATCACAATCATTCCAAGTCAAAACATAACTGAGATTGATAACTGCCATGAAATTTTATTCTCCATTTTCCCACAACCGCACCTTGAACTACAAATAATGGGTTCCGATTAGTGATGTCGCAAACCTAAAAATTTGGGTTCGCGAACGGCGGACGTGAACTTCCGCAAAAGTTCGCGAACCGGCGAACCGGGCGAACCGCCATAGACTTCAATAGGCAGGCGAATTTTAAAACCCACAGGGACTCTTTCTGGCCACAATAGTGATGGAAACGTTGTTTCAAGGGCACTAACACCT